>JARUHE010305107.1:0-12499 GCA_031471125.1 Archaeomysis grebnitzkii | reverse complement strand
ATACCATATATTTGTTTTTACATTTATATGTTTTTATATATACATATACATATATATACATATTATTCAACAAATTAATAAATAGATATATAGGAATAAGTAACAAACTAAATATGAAAATAAATAAATAATTAAATGAATACCGAATTAAATAAGTACGAACATAATATAAATTCCCAACAGGAACTTTAATATTGTCACAACGTTATTTTAAAGACTTGTTACATTTATAATATATTTTATTTTGCAAAACCTTTATCATTTGAATTATTATTGAAGTCAGTGTTATATGAACATCTGAATAACCTTGTTTAAACGTTATAACAACTTTCCATATATTTTTACTTTAATCACCTTTAATACAACGGTGTATGAGCATTTTTAAAATAACACTGTTTCAACTAACCATTACTTAACGTTTCAGAAACATCTATTTATAAATATAACAAAACAAACCTGTATTCAACGTTCCATTAACTTCGTTTTGTAACCATAGCTTACAAACCCATATTCAACGTTTTAATAATGTTTAGATTGGGTTTGTTGCTGTAAACGTCAGTTCAACTCTCGAAAAATCTTGAGAGGTCGTTGGTTGCCTACTGGGTTGAAACAATAAAATTAAAATTAGAAACGAAAGTTATTTAAAATTAATGCAAGAAAAAAAAACAAGAAAAAGCCTCAGTCGAATTGTTTCATTTAAGGCATCAATTATGCTAATATATAACCAGGACTAAACAGTTCGCACACGCCACTAAAACCTTAATTCTCTGCTTTTTGTTTCTTTTGTGGGGTACTGTAGCTTCTTTTATGTACTTCTCTGCTATTAACATGTTTATATATGTATATTTATGGCACTTATACCCTTGTTATGCTCTCCGGCCATACTGTATCCTATTTATTTTTACATGTTCATGATGATATAATTTCTACTTGACTAGCGCGTATAAATAAACTTTGGAAAATAAATTTTGATAGATTAAATATTTTATTGGAAGCAAGACCTTCATTTCATTAAACAATCTATTTTTAGATCAGCAAGATAAAATATATGTTCTTTATAAATGTATTGAAATGTAAAATGAAATAGCAATCAAACAATTTTTTAAAGTTTTTTTAACTTCTTAACCGACTATTTTTATACATCGCGTGCCAAATTGGATCTATTTCTTATTCAGGTAAATGAAAACATAAGATGTTTAGATCATATAACAAGTAATTTCAAATCAAAATAACGATTAATTATATAAAAAAGTAGAGGGGAGGGAGAGAAAAAAATCACCCCACAACAATTTGAATTACGAGATATTTCAAATTAGTCATAAATGCACATTCAACTTTTGTACGAGATATCTCGTGGTAAGTCAGAAACTATCAGAAAATGTTTCACGAATTATTTAAGGTTACTCTGTTAAGAGGTTAACTTTCAAATGTGTTTTCTAAAATAGTTTGTTTGTATCCCGAACACTCTGTTGCCATAGCAACCCAATAGGTACAAACATGTAGTCAAACAATTGTAATAAAATTCAATGGCCCCTTGGGCTCTACGAGACTTCAAACGAAACTTCCGCGAGACAATTACGAGGTGATGATCAGTATTGAAGAACGCTGCACTTCTATGGACACGACAATTCTTTAAAACTCTCTATCGGACATTGACCAGAGCATAGTCGATCTATTTTCTCACGCGACATATATTGGACTACCAAGTCCATCATTTGGAGCCAGGTTCCACCAATCCAAAGTTTCCAAGACTTCTAAAAGTCCACGAGAAATTGACTATTCTCATTCAACCAGGAGATTTCGTGATAGACACTCACGGTCTCACCTACCACCGAATAAAAATTGACCCAATAAAGTTTATCCCAGATCAAGAAAATTGATCCCGAATCAAGAAAGTTTTTCCGAACCAAGAAGGTTTGATCCTAAATCGAGAAATTTGATCAAGAATCAAGAAATGCTGTGTTGCGATTATGACTAACAATTGGTGTCTAAAATGTTTATAATAAACTACTTGATTAATTTTTATTATTTTCTAAACTTTTTATTTCGAGTATTAGCAACACAATTATTGTTTGGCAAGGGTCATATTCCTCAAAATCTTGAAGAAGAAGAAAGATGAAAGTTAAACCTTGCCGTTGTCGTACATTGTTCAGCGTGAGTCGGTGCTCTATATTCACTTAAGTATCAAACTATTAACTTTCGTTTGACCGTTTAACCTGGCTCATAGTTAGCAGGGTCCAAAAAAAACAGAAGGGGAATTTTTATTTTCATAATAAACAGTGTTGAAGCTATTTAGTGATTCAATTATAAATCTATTTACATCTCATAATGATCTCATGAACATCTAAAGTCTAAGCTTCACTCTTTTTTTAAGCGAGAAAACAAGCAAAATTAAAAAGTTGAAAAATTTGATTTTTGTTTGATTTTGAAAAAATACAGTGTGAAAGTTATTCAGTTATGTATTTTTATACCCGTTTTTATTTCTTAAGACTTTTAAACATTACCCAGTTTTTGGTGAGAAAACGATGAAAGTTTCAAAGTTGTTGTGTGTATGCTATTTTCGAAGAGAAGAGTAGACGTTATTCCAGAGCTTGAATTAAGATTGCCTTTCGATGTTGCTCAAGAAATAAAATATTTAGGTATAACATTACCCGCATGTAGATGATTTTCAGGATATGTATTGAAAATTTATACAAATTTCAAGTCTTATTTTAATTCACTCAATTTTGATACTGTATTGTATCTTTTTAGTATTATTCCTCCCAAATCTATGGCTCTGAATTGTCAAACTGTGACAAATCTTGTTAAAAAGTTTAACTTTAATTTATTCTATATGTTACCTTTAACAATAGTTTGAAAACAAAATTGATTTTACACGTTACACAAGTTTGATCACAAATTAGAATTTTTCAGGCAAATGTTTCTAACAGAATAATGAAAAGCAAATCTCTTTTTTTTTCAAAATGACAAACATGGAACAAAATTAGGTTTCCAAAAAAATATTCGTTCAAGAATTAATTGTTGTTCAAAAGAATGGATCCATTTATATTAATATTTTAAATTATATTTTTGTTTTGTATATTATGTATTTATTAATTATATAGCAATATATAATAATATATAATATATATATAATAATATCTGTATATTTTAAATTATATTTTTGTTTTATATATTATGTATTTATTAATTATATAGCAATATACTAAAAACAAAAAATCCACAGGCTTAGAAGTTTTTTTTTAAATTTTAAGGAAAAATCAATAAATTTGAAAATTAAAGTCATTTAATTGTGAATAATTCATTGAAGTAAAATTTATAAACTGTTTCAATAGTTCAATCAAAATATTTTACAATAATCATAACTGTGTTAATTTACAATAATTTACAATGATTTAACATGATTTGCAATGATTTACCATGGTTTACAATGGTTTATAATGATTAACAATGTTTAGTTGTGCATAAATAAACATTTTAAATAGAAAATGAAAAACAATTTTGAAAATTAAGAAGTTTTATGAATTATTTTTCAAACAAACATGAAGATTCTTCCCTACCATATTACAGGTAAGTTTTTATGCCATTTTTTTATTCTTATACTATTTTATTTATAATTATTATAATTATTCTTGTACTACTTTATTTATAAATTATAATTATTTTATTATTCTAGTACTATTTTATTTATATTTATTATATTTATTATATTTATTCTTGTACTACCTTATTTATAATTATTATAATTATTACATTTATTTTTGTACTACTTATATTATAACTATTCTTGTACTACTTTATTTATAACTTATAATTATTATATTTATTCTTGCACTGCTTTATTTATATTTATCATATTTATTTTTGTGCTACTTTATTTATAAATACACAATTATTATAATTATTATATTTATTCTTATACTAATTTATTTAAAATTATTATATTTATTCTTATACTTTTTGTTTATAAATATTATATTTAGTCTTGTATTATTTTATTTAGAATTATCATACTTATTCTTGTACTACTTTAATTATAATTATTATATTTTTCTTGTACTACTTTAATTATAATTATTATATTTTTTCTTGTACTACTTTATTTATAACTATTATATTTGTTTTTATACCACTTTATTTATAATTACTATGTTTAGTTTTATATTACTTTCTTTATAATTATTATAATTATTACATTAATTTCATTATATATAATTATTTTAATTGTTATATTTGTTCTTATGTTTCTTGTTTATAATTATTATAATTAATATTTTTATTTTTGTAATATTTTATTTATAATTATTATTTTTGTACTATTTTATTTATAATTATTATTTTTGTACTATTTCATTTATAATTATTATATTTATTCTTGTACTACTTTATTTATAATTTTTATAATTATTATATTTATTCTTGTACTACTTTATTTATAATTTTTATAATTATTACATTTATTCTTGTACTACTTTTATTATAATTATTCTTGTACTACTATATTTTTAAGTTATAATTATTATATTTATTCTTGCACTACTTTATTTATAATTATTATATTTATTCTTGTACTACTTTATTAAGAATTATTATAATTATTATATTTATTCTTGTACTACTTTATTTATAACTACACAATTATTATAATTATTCTTATACTACTTTATTTAAAATTATTATATTTATTCTTATACTGTTTTGTTTATAATTATTATAATTATTATATTTATTCTTGTGCTATTTTATTTATAATTATTATATTTATTCTTGTACTACTTTATTTGTAATTATTGTATTTATTTTTATACCACTTTATTTATAATTATTATATTTATTTTTATATTACTTTCTTTATAATCATTATATTAATTTTATTCTTGTATTACTTTATTTATAATTATTTTAATTATTATATTTAATCTTATACTTCTTGTTTATAACTATTATATTTATTATTTTCATTCATGTACTATTTTATTTATAGTTATTATATTTATTCTTGTACTACTTTATTTATAATTATTATAATTATTACATTTATTCTTATATACTTTATTTATAATTATTACTGTTTATCTATTATAAGTTTTCAAATATGCATTGATCGCATAAATATTTAATACAGGCTAAAAATCTCACTTTCAATTATAATTTATTCACTAAACGTTTCAAACTGTCACACAGCTTGAAACGTTTAGTGAATAAATTATAATTGAAAGTAAGATTTTAACCTTTATTATACTTATTCATATACTACTTTATTTATAATTATTATATTTATTCATATACTACTTTATTTATAATTATTATAATTGTTATAATAGTTCTTATACTACTCTATTTATAAATATTGTTGCATTGATAATTGTTATTGTCTTTTTAATTATATAAATATAAACAAAAAATAAAATAAAACTGTGCTTTGAATAAATGTAAGTGAAAGGAATATATTTGACTTCAAATTTGAAATATAATTACAATTCAAACTTCAATAAATTCTTAAGTTGTTCAAACAAAATTTTACCAAATAATCCCAGGATAGATTCTTTAACTTTCCTGCCATCACAGTATTTAGAAAGTTCAATTGTCAATGATTAGTCTGAGAAGAAGTGGAGAGATTAGGTGTGACACCTTCACAAAAACATCAAAGTGACTAAAAACAAAACAAAATCACTCATCAACATGCTAAAATCCTCACGACAACATACTAGGGAAAACAGAAACAACAATACTAACTACAAACAAGACAATAACCTGGCCAATAATTGAATATACAAACACCATATGGTCCTCTATCACATCCACCACAAGCATCAATATACTACAGATAACACAAAACACAGTACTCAGAACAGCCATAGGCGGCACACTAGATACCAAAACACAACAACTACACGAATAATCCAAAATACTCCCCAACCGGACACACCTGCAACTACACGCATTCCAACTCAGACAAACATCTCAGCATCTTAACCATCCACTCCACCACCTCACTGGACAGCCACACACCCACAGACATGAAATAAACTATCTTCAAAGACAAACAGCTACACAACAACCAGAGACAGTACAACAGAGCAAACAACATACTAAGCCATACCACATCACAAGGAACAAACAAATTATGCCAGCCCCATACAACCGAACAAAGTATTAAACATAACAGCACCAGACATAAGCATTTTAAGCAACACCGAAAAAATTATCCCACACAACATACGTAGAATACTGGTAAAACTCAGAACAAATAAATCACCACATCTACTCGAATACTTCCATAAAATTCCACCAGAAACACACTCTCACCAAACTGCCCATTGTGCCAACACCACACACACAACACTATCCATCTGTTAGCATGCCTGCGTGTGTTCACGGACATGACCCTGGAGGCCCTCTGGACGGACCTGGTTAGAACGGCGGAGTTTCTGGCCCGATAGTCGGACCTACTGGCGTCGGGTTGGACCCGCCTACGTGAGGGCTCCGTCCTCACTGTCGAGGATGAAAATGGATCGACAACAACGACAACGTTGGTTGTGTCTGTTGGCGGAGGGTTAATCTTAGGATTTTATTATCCTTTATGGTAAGCGCAGCAGATAAAATATTTTGTTGGCGCGCTCAATGAATTTATTAATTTGAATAGTTTTGTATAGTGATGTAATATTAAGTAATATTAAGTAATATTATGTAATAGTATGTAATAGTATGTACTATTATGTGATATTATGTAATATTATGTAATAGTATGTAATATTATGTGATATTATGTAATAGTATGTACTATTATATGATATTTTGTTATATTATGTGAAATTATGTAATACTATGTAACATTATGTAACATTGAGTAATATTAAGTAATATTATGGACTATTAAGTAATATTATCTAATATTATACAATATTACGTAATATTATGCAATTTTATATAATATTAAATCAAGTAATGTTAAGTAATATTATGTAATAGTATGTGCTATTATGTAACATTATATAATGTTACATACTATTAAGTAGTATTATGCCCTATTAAGTAATATGTAATATTATACAACATTAAATAAAATATGGAATATTATGCACTGTTAAGTTACATTATACAATATTAAGTAATTTTATGTACTATTAAGAGATATTATGTAATATTACGTAATGCTATGTAACATTATTTAATATTAAGTAATATTATGTAAGTCTTTCCTTTCTTTGTCTAGAAAGTAACATTCTATATGGGCCTATTTATTTGTTCTCCTCATTCCTCGGGGTGTTATATTATTTATAGTTTATGTCAGTCCTAGGAGTTAAGATGCAAACTCATACAAAAAATCAAACTCTGGGTAGTTTTTATCTTTAATTGTAATCCCCCCAGAAATGGTCTTGAAAAAAAGACATTCTTTCCAAGTCTGTCTAAATTAAAAACTTGAGCTGAATCTAACATACCCCTAAAAATGGGATTATTTCAAGATCTCTACGAACTAGAAAAACCCTTAATTGCAATTTTTTAAAATAACGTAAAAAATCATTCACCAAAGAACGTTCTTATCAAATTTTTACAAACTTGAGTCGTATGTAAATTTTAGCAAACAGTTATATTAAGTTTGTCAAGTAATTTGTGTCGTATTTACTTTACAACAAACAGTCGTATTAGCTTATTCACAAACGTGTGGTGTATGCACCTTATAACAAACGTTCATATTAAGCTTGTCAGATTGGTATTAGTATTGTTTTGGGTTTGGTGAATGATTTTATAAGGTTCTCTAAAAATTTTAAATTAAGAATTTTCTTAAATTCGTACAGATCTGAAACAACCCCATTTTCAGGGGTACTTCTCATAGTTATTTTTAGGACAAACTTGCATATCTGGGGGGGGGGGGATCTTGGTTAAGACATCGCAAAACATGGTTTATATATGAAGGTTTTCACGTTTGATTTGAATTCGTAAATAAACTTTCGCAGACATGGTTTTCACATTTGATTCATAGTTTTTTTTATTTTATAGAAGTTTTAAGTTTGTTTGAAATGGTTTATAAACATCAACACAATTATAAACTTCCTTAACCCACTATATTGAATAGGCTAATTGTGATATCTATTTTTGGTTATACTTTTAACCAAATGATTATATTTTGATTGATATTTTTAGATATTACAATTTGTTTTCATTAAATAATTTCTTTGCTCAAAATAACTTCTAATCAGGTGAAATTTTTAATGATTTAAAGTGGTTGTTATCGCCATAAAAGCAATGTTCTTGATATGGTTCTATAAATATACTTTCTTCCTTGAAAATTAACATTCTCACATTTCTATAAATAAACAAACTTATATTCTTAAATAAATGTTTGATAATATTTCCACATGTTTTATGCAAGATACTCACGCTATTAAAAGTTTACAATACAGTTGTGTTGTTTCAACTACTGTGCAACATAGAGGTAAGATCTATGTTATTTGAATGTGGGTTGCCTCCCTTGTGTTATTGTCCATCCATATAAGACCGCATGAAAAATAAATAAGATTTTAAAATATGTTTTCGCGCCAAGTAATTTTAAACAAGTAATTTGTTCTATATAATTTGTATAGTTGAAAACGTACCCTTGAAATCAACGTAGATAAAATTTATTAGTTTATCTTCCGAGTAATTGAAGACTATATCTTATTTGTAATTTTTTTAACCAGAGTTGTGGGTTTGAACGTCTCAGTTCTTATGGGCATCCGACAGAAAGTAATTTGATTAATGGAGAAAAAGAAAAATTTTTAAGAAACAAAACAAAACTTTCATCTAATTCAAATCATACAAACAGATATTTGTATCTAACAGAGAACTCTATGGAATGCAACCATTCCGGGTAACTCCAGGTACTTGACCAACACCTAGAAGGTACAAACAAATAGTATATACAAACGAATCCACAAAGAAATAATCACACAAACAAACACACAAACAAACAAACAAACTTTATTAAAATTTAAAATCCAAATTTGAAACATTTTAAATTAAAAACTGAATGAGTCACTCCGACATTTTCTCGTTTGACCAGATGAGGTTCTAGAGTTCGGGAGGTTGAACGATAGTTTATTTTTTATTTTTTTATTTTTATTTTTATTTTTATTATCAAATAATAATAAATATCTCATTATTGTGTGCATGTTGAAGGTTGTCAACGTGAACCAAATACGGGACCGTGCATACAAATGATCCATATGAGTCCAGATACCGGACGGAACATGACCACAAATGCATATGGATGTGACGGAATCTGAAATGTTATCTTTTATGAAAGTTCAATTATAAAAAATATTACTGCTATAAACTATTTATTTTTTAACTCTCTTACACTTACAACTTCTAAGACAACTGTTCGCAAGTGGTTAGAATATTTTTGTTGTTATTGTTTTCGGTGATGATGGTGTTGATGATAATAATTATTGATCTAGGCGTAATCTTAAATATTTTAATACGTATCAATTTTGTTGAAATTCAACGCTGTGTTAATAATGCGATTTTCACACTTTATTGATATCTCAAATTTATGTTTTATAGAATTAGTTATTAATTATATAAAATGTTTTATAGAATTGTTTTTATTCATATTTTATTGACATATCTTTCTTATGAAGTCATTTATATTAATAGCATTTTTTCTTGTTTTTATAAATTAATTGTATGTCTATTTTTGTTTATTTTGAAAGTTTAATCGATGCAAATTTCAATCTTTGTTGCCTATAAGGACAAGTTTGCTCGTTCAACTTTTTATTTCATTTAATTAATTACTTTATTCTTTTTTTTATTATTTTATTTTTCATTTTTTTTTATTTTATTTTATTACATTATTCATTTTATAATTTCATTATTTTATTTTATTTTCATTTTATCATTTACCTTTTTTTACTTATTTTATTTTTTCATTTCTCATTTATTTTTGTTGTTGTATTTCTTATTTTATTTATATTTTATTATATTACTTTTTTCTAGTTTAGTTTTGTTTTATTTTCACTGTATCATTTACTTTGTTTTTTATTTATTTTACTTTATTTTATTCGTTGTTTTTTATTTGATTTTATTTAATATTTTATTTTCTTATTTTATTTTTTTAGTATTTAGTTTATTAATTCTTTGATTGTTTATTTTGTTGTTTTATTTCATTATTTTGTTTTATTGTTTATTTTGTTATTGCATTCTATTGCTTTATTGTTTATTTTGTTATTATATTCTATTGTTTTGTTTTATTTTATTGTTATTTTATTTTATTTTATTGTATTGTTTTATTCTATTATTTTTTCCATTGTTAATTTTTCTTATTTCTCGTTTCATTTATATTAACATTTTATTTTTTGTTTATTTTATTATTGTATTATATTGTTTTATTTTGTCATTTTGTTTTAATGTTAACTTTTTTTATTTTATTTCATAAAAGTTATTTAGAAGAACGCTAAAAAGTTAAAAAAAAACACATAAAAAAAAGAAGAAGAAATAAATTACCAAAATGTTTTTGATTTTGTGTATTTTTTAACATTGGGCTCTCTGTATTTTGAAATAGTTTAAAATTTCACTGAATACTTTCCGATGTCCTTGTTTACATATCTGTATGTAATGCACAAGTGCAAAAAAACTGACCTACATTTGCTTGTCCTCACAAAACCCAATTTAGACATTTTTTTCTAAATGATTTATAAAAAATCTTCTAAATGATGTTTTTTGAAAAATCTTCTAAATGACGATTTTTGGAAAAAAAAATTATATGATGATTTTTGGAAAAATCTTCTAAATGATGATTTATGGAAAAATATTCTAATGGTGAATTTTTGAAAATCTTATAATGATTGTTTTTTAGGAAAAAATCTTCTAAATGATGATTTTTGGAAAGTCTTCTAATGATGGTTTTTGGAAAAATCTTATAAATGATTTTTGAAAAATCTTCTAAAATGATTTTTGGAAAAATTTTATAAATGATGATTTTTGGAAAAATATTCTAATGATGAATTTTTGAAAAACTTTCTATATGATGAGTTTTGCAAAAAAACTAAATAATATTTTTTTGTAGAAATCTTCTAAGTGACGATTTTTGAAAAATCTTCTAAAATATGATTTTAGGAAACATTTTTTAATGATAGTTTTTGGAGAAAACTTCTAAATGACGATTTTTGAAAAATCTTCTGAATGATGAATTTTGGAATAATCTTCTAAATGATGATTTTTTTAAATCTTCTAAAATATGATTTTTGGAAAAATCTTCTAATGATAGTTTTTGGGGAAATCTTCTAAATGACAATTTTTGAAAAATCTTCTGAATGATGATTTTTGGAATAATCTTCTAAATGTTGATTTTTTTAAAAATCTTCTAAAATATGATTTTGGGAAAAATCCTCTAAATGATGATTTTTGGAAAATCTTTTAAATGATGAATTTTAGAAAAATCTTCTAAATGATGAATTTTGGAATAATCTTCTAAATTATGATTTTTGAAAAATCTTCTTAATGATTTTTGGAAAGTCTTCTAATGATAATTTTTGGAATAATCTTTTAAATTATGTTTTTTGGAAAGATCTTATAAAGATGTCTGCATGGAACTGCTAGGCAGGGTTTCTCAACCCCGTTTTCCGAGGGAACCACAGTATATAAAATGGATATTGTAACATAAAGCACATTTTACTAAATATAGAATGATTAGCATTAAATTTTAATTCAAGTAATATCGTTCATTTTATATAAAAATCTCTACATATATCACTTAACGAATATTCAATAAAGTAACTGAGCGATTAAAAATAATAAGTTTTAATCGCTATCCTAAGAAACGCAAAAGTAATAAGCTAATCACTGGTCAAACACAATATCCCATTAAAAATGTTGCTGTTACCGATAAGTAAACGTTCTGTCAAATGAAATTTAACATAAATTTGTCATACACAAATTACAAAAAGTAAAACTAAACAGCGAGGTTGCAAATGGTGTAAACCATAAATAAATGAATAAACAAATAAATAAAATGAAAGAAATAAATAGACCAAAATAAATAACCTATCTCTCCATGAATTATATATTAATCAATTAAATAAATAAATAAATAAAATTAATAATAGAACTAAAAGAAATAATCTGTTTCTCTCTCAATCTTGTATTAATCAATTAAATAAATAATTAAAAAAAAATAAAAATGAAATAAATTAAACCATCAAATACTCTAAAATTAATAACTTATTTCTCAACTTTGCATTAATCAATTAAATAGATAAAAAATAAACAAAATAAAAAATATAATATGATTAATAACGTATCTCTCAACCTTGTATTAATAAATTAAACAAATAAATAAACAAAATAAAAAACAAAATAAAATTAATAACGTATCTCTCAACCTTGTATTAATAAATTAAACAAATAAATGAACAAAACAAAAAACAAAATAAAATTAATAATGTATCTCTCAACCTTGTATTAATAAATTAAATAAATAAATAAACAAAAAAAAACAAAAATAAAATTAATAACGTAT
>JARUHE010305096.1:0-12499 GCA_031471125.1 Archaeomysis grebnitzkii | reverse complement strand
ACTTTCTAAATTTGGGACCCAGATAAAACGGCACGTTTTTGCTCGGTCACACGCAGTCTAGTTATAATACGTCTATGGGTGAAAGACAATAGAGATATACTTTTTACATATTACAATGCAAATACAAAAACTAGCTATAAATTACTAGCATACAAACATTATATGCAGAAAATTTCAATAGATATCATTTTGTGAAAAAGAAGACTACATGATAGTATTGGGTACTGGGTCAGTAATAAATAAGTTTCACTCAATAACCTATTCAGTAAGTCTTCAAATAAAAAATAACCTTTTTTGAAGAAGAAAAAATAGTTCACATTTGTACCAATGTGATATAATTTTGATTGAATCACAAGAAAGTTGGTTGAATCAACAAAAAAGTATGCACTGTTAACAAAGATTGGTTAATGTCATGTCAAATATTTTAGGCATAAAAGTTAGTCAAGTGGTTTTCAGTGTTTCAATAAAATAATATTCAACACTTATGGATTTCCAAATGATGACACTAATTGAAATCTGAAACCTATATATAATGGGTATTCGCCACCTCTAAGCTACCAACATGAAACCTATATAGAGCTTTAGTCTTCCCCCAAACTTGATAAAAATTACCATTGAGTGGGTCAAAGAATGAAGGTATTATTTTTTTGGGCAAAAACAAAAAATATTTATTTAAAATAATTCATTAATGTTAATAATAGTTGTAACCTTCTAATAAATAACTTTGCAGTAACTCTTCAAACATTTTTTTTTAATTTTACATTTTTTGTTAAGAACTTAAAATTCCCAACAAGTGAAAAAGCAACGCATTTAAATCAACTTTGATTCACTCAAGAGACAAAAACTAGAGTTAAAATAGTCTATGATTATTTGAATACAAATCAATGTTATCATAATATAAAACACATTACATATGAATTAAAGTTTCCTAACAGTAATAAGTTTCCAAAAAAAAACTTTAAGAATCATTTGCAAGCAATTGAGTGAAAAAATATCAAAGTAATATTATACCAAACTGGAAGCCATAGAAATGTGGAATTTAATTCATTTTCACAGTAATATTTACACCCATGATTATTTATACAAAAACAACAAAACATTGTTTTCAAATAATGTAAACAACATTTACATAAATAAAATAATTCATCATTTAATGAAGATTTTATTTTTATTTTTGAGATTGTCAAGTATGTGAAAAAGTTTGTACTAATTGTCATCCATCAATTAATTGGTTGGTTTTACATGTTAAATCTAGAATGTATTTGCACATTTTGTGTTGAATTTTGTGTCACCGTTCGTACTCATACCATAGCAACAGCTATCGCATGTAAGTTTGAAGGGAAAGCAACCAAAAATTCAATAAAACTTCTTTGTTACATTAATATTTTTATATATAATTGAAACCAATAATACCAACAATGAAAAGTATTTTAAAAAAATATTTGAAATAAAATAAATATTCAAAAAGGAATAAATGTTTAAAAATAAAATAAACTTAGGAAATCAAAAAATTATTTAGCGAATTAAATAAATAAAACAGAAGAAAAACGAGTTCCAGAGAAGTTGTCTCGCGTCTTTCTTATATATCATGGTATTGATTTAACCTAAATAAAAAGGCAATGCAGATGAGGTGTGATGTGAATGGACTCCAGGACTCATTGGTCTAAAAATTCAAGTGACAACAAAAAATGTAGGATCAGTTAATGATAGTTACATAAAAATGTAAATAAATAACAGAACTGTTAATATTATTATATGTTTCGTGTCTACCTTATTCAAAGGTTATACAGTACGTGCATGATAAATCCCATATTTATTGCGTGTATCACAACTATAATATTTAGCTCGAACATTTATTTAAATTCATAAATATGTTCAAAACTTTAAAACTTGGATATAATAGTGTATCCATCAACCAGAGTTAACAAATGGTTTCAGTAAAAGACAAAAACCTAAACGACAAATTAATTGAACTTTTGAAAAAAAAACTGAAATAAAAAAAAAACTTTAACGTTTGTCTCATAAAAATAGTTGAATAGCCTATTTTTAAAGTTCATTAAAAACCATCATTTTAAAAAAAATCTATAGAAACTGTTTATTTCTTAAGCCAAGTTATTACTCACGAAAAAATTGTGTAAAAACTTAAACATTTTACCTTCACCTTTTTATAAAAACAGTGAAATATTTTCTTAGTTAATTTAGCTATAAAACAACATTTTTATAGAATATAATATATAAAATAATTTATTTGAGCAAAAGTTATTATTCAGCTCATTATCTATAAACTTTGTTAAATAAAAAAACTGTAAAGTTACACCCTATAACATTTACCTTCACCTAAACTGAGCTATAAAACGTAATTTTTTAAAAGAAAGTATAAAATATAGAATTTTTTTTATTTAAGCAAAGTTATTATTCAGCTCATTATCTATACACTTTGTTAAATAAAAAAAATTGTAAAGTTACACCCTATAACATTTACCTTCACCTAAACTGAGCTATAAAACATAATTTTTTTAAAAGTATAAAATATAGAATTTTTTTTATTTAAGCAAAGTTATTATTCAGCTCATTATCTATAAACTTGGTTCAATAAAAAAACTGAAATCAAAAATGAAAACTTTTGCCTTCACCTAAATTGAACTATTCAACGTCATTTTTAAATAAAGAATAATATAGATTTTTTATTTAAGCAAAGTTATTTTTCAGCTCATTATCTATCAATTGTGTTCAATAAAAAAACTAAAATTAAACATTGAAATCTTTAACATTTACCTTCACCCTAAAATGTGAACGCGAGACGCCGACGACAATTACGATAACGACGACGACGGACTGACCCACGCATGTCGTTTGTACTAGGGTATCCATAGGATGGATACCCTAACTATGTTTTTGTAGAACTGTCACACATCCATTTAATCCAATTTAAAAATTACGTTTTATTATTATTATTACAGAACAAAAACTTTATTTCATAAATTCGCACCCACACATATTGGGTGGTAAAACAAAGATCCACAACACACTGCAGTACAATGTGGGCGAAATAATGCACAGTTGTATTGCATTATTCAGAAAGAATTTATTGGCAAGCCATTAGGGATTGATTTGCAATAAAAACTAGAACACCTTGATGGACAATGCCACAAAGTAGAAAGAGAGTGAAAGCATGTTCAAGAAATAAAAATAGATTTAATTAATTCCTTCAAACAGGAATTATGAACCTTAAATGAAGTGAGTTTGCCATCAAAACGTTTAAATATTTATAGTAAAAGTAAAATCTAAAATATCAACTAACGCCAATTTATAGATATGGCTGCACTTCGTTAAAATTTTGTAAAACTAAATTTTATTTTAACGTAAAATGATGTTAACATTTCCAAAAGAATAGAATTAATTTGGAAATCCTGTTCACCGTCCGTAAACGCATCCCAAAACGATCATAAATGTAGGGAAACGTGTCGAATAACTTCCACTGTGAGACTCCATCGAAAAAGTGCAGACGAGACGACAAACAAACAAACGATGAAAATATTAAATTCAGGGTTATGCAAATAAACAGATTTTAGTTCCTTCATTGAATTCATAAATTCAACTGAATCTGTTGGTTTGATATCTGAACTGCATGAAGGTCGTAACCCAAACTTTTCTTTCATTTATTTTACCTCATTAAATTTCAAGTTTCCATAAATAATTTCACAGCCAAAGTCATTAAAAAATTGGTTTACGAAATAACAAACATTGTGTTATTAAACTATTTTGTTTAAATATTTCAAATTTAATGAAAAAAAAATCATTGTAATAAACTTGGTCAATAAAAATATTATTGATAAAAATCCTCAAAAAACTAATCATGTTAGTGTAGAAACACCAAAGAGTTACATGTGTCATCACATTTCCTTTATTTATTCATGGTACATTGAATCAAGTTTTGTGTTTAAGATTTGTCAATAATTTTATAATTTGAAGTAACCGCTTCCTGTTTTAAATAGTCTACTTTATTATTCGAATTGTACAAGTGAACACTATACAAATGTTTTTGATTCGTTTAAACAAGTTTATACTTGTTGGTTCCGGATTTTTTTAATACGTAAATATGGTACACTTCATCAAAAGTCACAGCCGTACAATTTGCTTATATATAAAGTGTCCATTTTCCTACCTAATTGATACACTAACACTTAAAGTAATCAAAAACATATCTTAGTCTAAAGAACAGCCACTGTGAATTTCAACAAAATTCCCAGTTAGAAAAATAATAAGATGAATTTTATGCAACAACGAAATGGTGTAAACGAAATAAAATAAAATAATTTGTTGTAAATTATAACATAGAATATTAAGCAAAACAACTAGAAATAAAATTGAAGGGAATCGTATCTAGGTGGAGATTTCTAACAGGTTTCACATCTCAAAATCTATAACTGAAATTTACTCTAAAGTTATCAAAACACATTTTCTCAAACATTTCCTAGTAGAAAATATGTGGAATAGGATTGAAATAAATGTATAATTACAAAAAAAATGTATCCACTGCAAAAACATTGATTTTACACCTATCAGACAAAATTCTTGGAAACTCGCAAGCAAATAAAAACATTTACATGGAATTTATTGTCATAAATATCGAAGACTCTTTTACATTCTCTATAACTTTCGAAGCTTCATAAACTATGAGGAAAAATCACAGAAAAATAAGATTTTCAAACATTAGTTTTTGAAGCGACTTTTTCGATAGAAAAGTTTAGTCATTCATCCGATTTCCAAAATAACTTTTGACCTCATTCGAGGATTGATACAGTTGCACACAATTGGTCTTTGTATGGACTGCTTCGACAGCCACACATGCAGCATATACGACCCAATTAAGTAGGAATGACTACAGCTTCGTTGATCGTTGATGTGTGTTCCACACACAGAACGATGGAGGACAAGATATTAAAATCACAAAATGTCACCAGTGGAATACATTTTCAAAACATTTCAAGCATGTCTCGATTCAAAGCACGGTTTGGTATTTGTTTTAATGCTATGTAATGGAACGACTAAATTGTCCTGGATATTGTTCATATATAAATGACGTAAATAAAGCTGAACCTTTTCACTCAATCTAAAACCAAACAAAATTCAACCAATTTTTTTTTGTTATTATAAAAAAATAGAAACTTAATTAATACACAAATGGCGTTCATGTTCCTAATATGGTGAGGATGACGAACTTCAAAGTTGCAAGTCACCCACAGAAAGAAAATGCAACGCATAAAGTTACAATTGTTTTAAGATTTTTGTTTACATAATTATCAGTATTGTTTATATTTTTATTATTATTGTGCATATTATTATTATTGTGCATATTATTGTTATTGTTTATACTTGTATTATTAGTATGTATATTATTCTAGTTCTTGTTTGTAAAATTATTATTATTGCTTTTGTAATTATTAATATTGTCGTTTGTATAACAATTATTATTGTTTCTACAACTATTACTATTGTTTGTATAATTATTATTTTTATTGTTATTTGTATAATTTGTATTATCATTGTTTATATAATTATTATTATTATTATTATGTTATTTGGGTTTGAAATAACACCATTAAAAGTAATTGGTAGGTTGTTAACAGTAGTATTTTAAGGATGTTTACACCTATACTTTGACTGTACACAAACGCTATTGCAGACGTGAAGAAAAAATTGGACCATACCCTAAGAAATATAAAATACAATAACTAAAATTTATTTGAAAAATTCATTTAACCTATTCAATCAATTTTATAAAGAAACCATAAATAGCGTATTTAGCTTATTTATGTTTGAAAGTTTAACAATGATCAGCAAAATAATGCAAAGCTGTACATTTACTTGAATCTTTTGGTTGTCGAGGACCCTTATTTGTTGGCCAATAGTACATACATAGCAAATCTATTAGACATTGCAATGCATTTATATAAAAAAAAACAACCCCATCAATAAACCAGTTTTGAGAAATTACATAAACATAAAAGTGTAATTGGAAATAAAATAGCGCGAGTTGACAACGAAAAATCATCCATCATTTGCATGCATTACCTATTGGAGTAATATTAACCATTTATAAAGTTGAAGTCGCAATTAATTTATGGTTAGGAAAACAAATAAAAAATTAATTGACACAAGCAACAAACAAAAACATTTAATTATAACTAAATTTAAAAAATAAACAAACTAAACTAAATGAACTAAATGAACTTTTGTCTTAACAAGAAATTTGAAATTTGTTAAGTTCATGAATGCATAAAATTGTTTATTGATTAATTCCATCTATAAATGCCACGTTAAATTATGCAATACTTCCAAGCAATATTTGTTACATAATATGATCTATATTTAACTGCTTTGTCCGAAGTAATGTTAAGTGTTTACACCAACAGGGCATCTAGAATTGTCGTAATAAATTGATAATATAAAGCTTTCATTCAGTCAGCCTACAGTGTATTCATACTTTAATCATATTTTGTGGAAATTTGTAAAACTTTTATTAAATAGTTTTGAGTTAAGGCCTTTGTTTATTGAGTTGACTAGGCTCGACAAGAAGCAGCCTCATAATTCGCTGATATACGGTGTGATCAAAATATGCATTCACAAATTAAACCTAAATATCAAAACACGAAACACGAGACAATTATGTTTGAAGTGGCATAAATTCATAAGAGTGATCATTATGAAAAATTATAACACAAAATTGAATCAAACAAAAGCAATAATGATCAGACCACTGGCATTTAATCTATGATCAGATCACTGCAGAATAGCTCTGGATAATAAGTGTGTTAACCATTGCAGATGCATTTATTGTGATTTTAATAATGCACTTATAATGGCCACGAAAGTTCATGCAATGCGTGCATGATTCCAGACATTAGACGAGGTGCGTGCGTGTGCGTGCAACAGCATAAGAACATCGTCAGGTGCAAGATCAATAATGTCATGAGGTAGGCGGAGCTTAATCTATGCCACGCCCTGAAAACTCACTTGTATACACACTCACAATTAATATCTGCGGTTTAAACTCGATGTTGAAACGTTTAATTCTGGTTTTTATTAATAGCAATCAAAACAAACAATCAAAACCAGTTGCAACAACGAATGCGTTCCCTAATCTGATAAGATTGCTCTACTTTAGCTTACAGGTGAATAAAAAATAATATTTGTAAACGTATATATATATATTTGAATTTATGGTTAGAATACTTCAAATTTATATATTGCATAACATAACCTTGTTGCTTTTAAAATTATGGTAAGGTAAAGTGATCTCGTTCTCAATCACCCACGTTTATGTTAAAACAAATTCAGTAAGTGTTCCTAAAAGTAAAAAAGTAAAGTATCCTATTCTGCAGTGTGAAACTTTTTTTCAAATTTAGATTTAAAAGAAAAATAAATGCCCAAAGATGCGACACAACCACCCACGTTGCAGTGATATCAAAAACGCATTTGTACCGCATTTTGATTCTAAAAAAACAATGTTTTGAAAACAATTTATCAATTGGGTATCCATGACAACCTCGGCTGTATACTAATGCGGCTCTTAAGTGCATTGCAGTTGTCGGTAATTTAAGGTTTACATGCAGTCGGTGTTTAGTTTAACCGGATTTTGAATAACACAACGAATGGTTCTAATAATTAAGTTAGTTTTCACCGAACAAGATCAATTGATTTTATATTAATGCAACATGTAAGACCATTTCAAAACCATCGCACACGTCAAAAACACAACGACGTAACTGGAAGGCTGCATTAATATAAATATAACCAACTTTCCATTTCCTTTGACCAAAAAAAATCTTCCCCTATAATCCCCCTTAAATCATAAAAATACCCCCCCATCCTCCTCCTCCTTCAAGCCTGTCTTGAACCAATGAAATTTCATTAAAAGAAATACTTTTGAATGGAAGGACACGCGATCCCAAATTTGTTGCAAGCAATTCTGAGCACGTGATTTGAACGAACATTCTCGTACCAAAGCAGTTCTTATTTTCGTTTCTATTTCGCGTTTTGTGATCATTTTATTGGCAACAGAATCCTATCCTCGGTCGTAAGATTACACATCAAATATTTTATTCTCGCATATTGAAAGATAATTCCCCTTCAGGTGCTGTGAATATCACCGCAATTTTCCACTAAATAACCCGTTGATATAGCTAATGATTTTCCGATAACAAATCTTTATTGGAATATCTAGGATTCTCAATAAATGTATCTGATGGAAATACAATGCGTGTGCTATCAAAACTGTTCTTAATGTTTGCATATCACATTCGCCTTCTGAAATGTAAATTAATAGTTGGTGTTTGAAGACAGACATCTGTTTAAATACTAACAAGCCCGAGCATTGATTAGCTTCGGTGATCATACAAGAAAAATTTGTTTGTGGTATGAAAGAGTCTTTGGAAAAACTTTTTATAAATAACTGTTTCATATGACGTTGATGCCATCATATATATGGTTAATAAAATTCGCGAAAAGGGCTCAACGTTAGATATACATTCATGATGCAACTACTTTTATTTTTACAAAGAATGTTCCAATTTTTGTTTTAAGAAAGACATCGCTTCTAAATATTTTCTTCAGCAAGATAAGAACATTGAGTAAATCGACCGTTAGGTTAAACACACATTTATGCCACCATAGCAATCCAGGTCATTATCGCCAGCACCTACATTGAAGTAATGGAAAGATCTGAATGCAATACTAATGACTAGATTGCATTCATTAATTTACCTTACTTGTTATATGTACTCAAAGACCTCAGTGTCGCACGTCTCAGACAATTCATAATGCCTGTTCAAACATCCTGATGATGACACCATGAAAAATCAAACAGAGACGGACTTCTGTAGTATTTGCACTAACCATTAGATGGCTATTGGCATTGTTGGCAATTGTAAATGTGGTTAATGTGGTAATGCAATGTGACAGAAGCCGCATTGTCAACACTAGTTGTTCACCGACCAAATAATCTCACTTAAATTTCCCCAACTATTTAGAGAAGACTTGATTCAAACTTGCAACTAATTCCATCCCTCTCCCTTTTCTACATGCATGAACAAACAGAGTTTCTCGGAACTGTTCAAACAAAACGATTGACACAGCAAACAAATGCATTTCAAGGTCGACCCACCTAGCTCCCCGACACACACTTTTGTTTGCATCTTTAATTAGTATGAAAGGCGTGATAAATTCAGATGAATGTGGCCATTGTGTGTTTTTATTCTGAACATAAATTTCGGAGCAACTGCGTAATACATTTAATATTTTTATTGCAATTTAACTGCACCAAGAAAATTTGTTTGCAACTAGTCATGATCAAGGAAATGTATTTTAAATATGTATGGATAATTATCCAGATTAACTTTCAAAAAATAGGGAAATTAATTTTTCAGCTTGTGAAAGACAATTTCCAGGAACACATTGAAAATCTAAGTGTATGTGTGTGTATGGATGAGAGATACAACAAGCAAGAGTAAATCCTACGCATTAAAAGCTGTGTTTGTATGTTAAATAGTTTCTAAAATTGTGTATATTTTCAATATAGTTCGATATATTATTATATTAACACTTTTCTTATATTATATTATTTATATCCAATAAAATGCTCTCTGAACATTAAAAAAAATTGGTTAATCATGAATTTGATGATAAATTGGCTAAGTTTAAAAAGTCCTAAAATGTCTATTTTTTAAAAGATAAACAATTTGACAAAAAAAAAGTTATCCATAACCTCCAGTTCTTTCAATTGTTTTAAATAAACTTTTCTCTAAACCTTGAAATAAAAATCTCGGTTAACCATGAATTTAAAGTTTCTTAAAAATTGTCCGTTTTAATAAGTAAATACGGATTTAAAAAATCTTTAAAGACACCAGTGAAGAAGATAATGTTCTATATTTTCATTTAAATACACTTGAACTGTAAAACATTATTTTTTATCATATTTCGGTCGATCCATAAATAATCCACCGTCCCAACAACAACAATCAGGTCATTTATTGACGCTGGTTTTCAAACACAGGTTAATAATGAGAGTCAAGGAGAGCAAGAATCATTAGAGATATACAGAGAAAAAGTTAACAATAGAAAGAGAGAAACCGATAAAGAGAGATAGAAGGACGAGATTAAAAAAAAGAACTAAACTTTTGCGTATAATAAATCTTGACGATCGAAGGTCATGGAGTATCATAGGAAGGATACGGACATTTTTTATCTTATCCATTTAAAACTTCTATTTTTCTACAAATAAAAAAATATATAAAGTGGCGGAAATATTTGTTGTCTTATATTTCTATTTATAGTAGAAAATTGTCTAATTAGTTTTACTTTAGTTCAACAAAAATATTTGAATTGCATTCAATATTTTTGTGAAGAAATAAAAACAAATAAAAGTATATCTAGTCAATCAAATAATATATAAATTTAGAATTCACAATTGGACGATTTAATCATCTTGGATAAATATCCCATTACACTGGCCTTGAAATGTTTTGTATTGCAACAGCTTATCACCTATTTCAAAGAAATCAAACAAACAAATTGAGCAATACTTTATTGACAAACAAACAAACCAATTGTGCAATACTTTATTGACAAACAAAAACGAATTTAATAGTACTTTATTGACAAACAAATAAATTAAGCAATACTTTATTGGCAAAAAAATACGAACAAACCAATTGTGCAATACTTTTTTGACAAACAAAAACGAATTGAACAGTACTTTATTGACAAACAAACAAACAAAAAAATTAAGCAATACTTTATTGACAAGCAAAAACGAATTGAACAGTACTTTATTAAGAAACAAACAAACAAGTCAATTGAGCAATACTTTATTGATAAAAAAATAAACCAATTGAATAGAACGCCTTTGCCAAACAAACTAATCAACTGAACAATACTTTATTGACAAATAAACTAATTAAACAATAACATATTGGCAAATAAACAAGCAAACTAATTGGGCAATACTTCATTCATAACAAACAAACAAATTGAGCAGTACTTTATTGACAGACAAACAAACAAAACCCAATTGGGCTATATTTTATTGACAAACAAAACACTGAATAGATCAAATCTTGCCGAGTGAAAATGCATGATGCTTCTTAAGAAACGAAGGTCAACCAAATAAAATAGATTGTCCGAATCATGCAAACAAATTCCTCGACCAGAGGAAAAGTCATGCACAGTTCATGTCGACAAAAGGATTAAAAAACACACATTCATGCACTGTCATGAGATGTACCTGGATCGCAATAACCATTTAAACGACTTGACCCATGCAGATCATTCACTCAAGATTTTAACGGTTTGCGAAAACGTTATTTTGTTGTTTATTTTGAATGTTTGTGAAAACTGTTCCATTGTTACTTAGTGAACAAGGAACCAGTTTAACGAAATACCTAAACAAACACTAAAAAAAGAGATTTATTTATAGAAGTAAAACATATTTAACCACAAACCAAATTCCAATATTTACATACAATTTTGTTTAAACACACAAGGAATAAAGAAACATTAAATTTAAAAAATTGAACCGTAAACTGAACAAATCAACAAACAAATAAACGAAAAAAGGAATAAACAAATACATGAACAAAAGAACACAGAAAATAATTGAAATACGAGCAAATAAATGAACAAACAAACAAGTAAACAAACATGAATTGGTGACGAGACGATATGATTGATCGGAACAATGACGACACCGATCGAATTAATCAACAGCTAGGCTAATAAAAGATTTGCATGACGAAATCTCTCATTTGGCACCGATTCAAAGAGTGCCAAAAGAACGAGGCACTCTTGCTAACCAACTGCCTGACCTTCATCACTGCACTTCACAGTTGACGTCTCAAAACAATGCTATTTTTATGTAATTAGTGTAGTTGGTGTAAAAATACAGAGTTGAAGGAGGTGTAAAAAGAAGGACTTAAATAATGTGTAACAAAAAGAATTGAGTTAGGTTTAAAAAGAAAGAATTAAGGGCATTTATACAGTTTCACTTTTTGTTTTGTATTTTGGCAACATCTAAGGAAAAAGGTAAAATATGTAGGAAATTTTATGTAAATTTCGAATACTTGGGCCATTTCAGGCTAGAAAAAGGAACACTATAGACCCTCACCTAACATAACCTAACCTGACTTTGCTCCTCAAATGGCTTCTACTTGGCCAAACATGCACCATTTGAGGAGCAAAGTCAGGTTAGGTGAGGATCTATAATGTTCCCGTTTTATAGCCAACAATGGACTATTCAGATAGAAACCAATGCGGGATACTTTTCAAATTGTTTAGGATAATTTTTAGATGTCATTATTTTCACACAAAACAAGAGGTGAAACTGTATAAATGCCGAATTGAGTGAGGTTTAAAAATAAAGAATCGAGTGAGGTTTAAAAATAAAGAATCGAGTGAGGTTTAAAAATAAAGAATCGAGTGAGGTTTAAAAATAAAGAATCGA
>JARUHE010305085.1:0-12499 GCA_031471125.1 Archaeomysis grebnitzkii | reverse complement strand
TTGGCTGGAAAGTTAAGACAAACAACTTTTGTTTATGGAAGTTCTCTGTAACTCTCAAAATAAAGTTGTTTTAACACTAATTGATTTTCAAGTGCAGACGACACGGACGACGGAAAAATAAAACCTATATAGAGCTTTTTCCTAACGGAACGCTCAATAAAAATTAAAAACCTGAACTGCATTGAATCAAAATAAATCCATACCTATCTAAATATTGGCCATTGTTTCTCTTAGAAGAAGGGTAATCATCATAGGTGTCAACCATTCTGAAAAAAAAAATTATTTCCAAACTATTCGTATTGTATTTATCATAGGACAATAAATTCAAAAGTTGGGCAAAGCCCAGTATTTCAGTATTTTAAATAATTTTTGTGAGCAAACAATTAGAGGCTAAATCAAATCATTTTATTAACTTACTTTTTTGATGAAGGTTTGTATGGATCATTCCCATAGCTTTGTTTGTTCATTCCAGCTGAATAGTTCCTACTTGGATTAGACAAGTATTTGCCATCGCCATAACCACCCGCTGATTTCGGCGCTCCATATGGATCCGAAGGTCCACCATGTCTGTCGCTTCCGTAGTAATCTTCTTCGAGATATTTTCCCACAGTTCTATTTTGAGAATATGAACCACCCATTTTACTTGGTGGCAAGTAGGTATTGTTTCGATCAGAAGAATAAGGTCCAGCAGGTTCCTTACTTTTGCCATAATCATAACCATGAAGGACACCTTTAGAGCCAGAATCTCTGACTTTGTCATAGTAAGAATCATCAGATTTCAGAGGCTTAGTTGCCTTATTTGACGATCTGTACTTATCGGAGTAATTCTCATTGCCCGAGTTGTAAGGTCTTGCCGGTGGACTTGGTGAACGAGCATAGCGGGATTGTTCATTGTATCGATTGTCAGAGAAGGTACTTTTTTTGTTCTTGTTTGCAGAGGGCGCCAGACCAGTCTTGTATGCATAATCATCGTCTATCGGGTCATACTTCGCACCCTGCGAAAGCTTGGGCTTTGTCCGGGATTTATCACTCACTTCGTAAGAGTCATTTCGACCGGAACCCTTGTCGTCGTTTTTTCGCACATACTTCTCACTCTTGTTGTACTTAGTATCGTACCTAGAACTATACTTGTCTTCGACATATTTGTCAGTACTTGGCAGTTTATCGTACTTTTCGTACTTATCCCTGCTTGCTACTTTTTCATACTTGTCATATTTTTCCTCATATCTACCTTTCTTGTCATCATATTTAGTGGGAATTTTCTTATCATACTTATCATCATCCTTGTATTTTTCTTTTGGCTTGTCACTGTACTTATCATACTTTGATGATGCCTTATCCTCATATTTTGAGCTATATTTATCATCATACTTGTCATACTTTTCACTATATTTTCTATCATTCTTATCGTACTTTACATATTTTTCATCATACCGATCATGCGTGGAGGAAGCTGAATGACCGTAGGTTTTTGGCGCATTGCCACGAGACTTAGGAGGGCCATGTGTGGACGTCTTCCGAGAGAGACTGGTGGTGGAGGGAGAATCAGGACTGCGGGGGCGTCTGTATTTGTCAGACATCTTGAATATCTGCAAACAAAACACAATTGTAATATTTAACACTTGAGCCTCAATTCCACTAAGGGAACTTCATATACAAATGTGAATAAGAAAATAATTAGTGATGTTCTACCCAATAAGACTGAACTTCTTTGTTAAGATATCATATTTTAGAATGGGGATGGAGAGTGAAAAAGAAAAATTTGTTGGTCCATTTGTCTAGTTCAGTGCATATCATAATTTTTCTAATATACAAAGTCATGGAATTGAAATAAACTTTCCTTCCAGATATTAATGAATTGAAAGCAAAAATAAATTTCCGTTTTAATATCATTAAGTGAAATATTTTATTTTCCTTGTTAACTCAGTCAAACTAGGTCAAATTATTTCAGAATTTATTGATGTAATAACCTAAAAGGGAGAAAAGCCTCAAGTATTCTTAGAATGTCTTACCAGTGACTACAATAATAACAAAAATATTGATTTTTCAAATACTACTATCTGTGATAGTTTTTACAAAACAGATTCAAAATAATTTTCTGCTTACCTTTCAAGAAATATGAATTTCAAATCACAGTTTTGGTCTTCTGGTCGTCACAAAAATTGGATCGGCGACGACGGCTCAACGAAGAGGGAAGTTCTTTTGACGTTTATACATCAGCTGTTTTTCTGGTGTAGAATAAACATAAGAATTTCTTGCATTCAAAATAAGGAAGAACAATTTCAAATAATTATACCAATCATTAACTTGTGTAGAATATTTTGTTAGCAAAAGAAGATTTTTCTGAATCTATCATAACCATCTGCAATGCCGGAGGAGACAACTACGGTTGGTGGTCGGAAAACTCGAAGAGACTGTCGTATCATTCTTTAAAGAGGAATTGGAATTATTCTGCAACTCTATGGTAGTGTTGGCCGCACATGTACAATCATTGCTGACATTTCTCAAGTGTTGTGCAACACAAATGGTCGTTTTTGAACACGCAGAAGATTTTCCCGTACGATAACACAATGAATAACCACACTCAGGCCACTGTAAAAATTCACTTCACACACACTTATATAAACCTTTTCCATCAACAATAATTATCTCCCTAACAAAATACCTGCACCATCATACATTGAATTGCAAACTATTAAACCTTCCTAAAATTTTTGTTAAAAAAAGTGAAAGAAAAAGAATATTATTTAACCTGGAAAAAATATAAACTAACAAAACAAAAAGCTAACTGAGTAAATGAGCAATTTTCTTCAAGATATACCACAACTACAACTTTCAATGGTCATGAATGAGATGTGTTGCTGGAATATATATGTTCAATTAACTTATCAAATTCAAATATTAAGGTGATATTTTTACAATTACTATAACAATAGTTCATTCAGTATACATCTTTCAACAAGAGAATTAGCAATTCCATAAAAGTTTTGAGTTATTTTAGTTTGTTTTGGAGAAATTGAGGACTAGATTTTTAAATTAGAAAGTTATATATCAATATTGGTCATCAAACGTATAAAAAAACTTCTCCATACAAAAATTTAGTAAAATAGAACTCAAATGTTTAATATAATAAAACAGTGTAATTTAGCCATTGCAGGGAGGAAAGATCTATAATTTAATGTCTATACATGTGTTTAAGGGGATTTAAATGTTTTTTTGTTTGAAATTAAATATAAAAAACTAATTAGTAACAAAATGGTTACTCTTAATTCTATTCTTATTCATTACTTTTAAAAATAAGTTGTGAGAAACATGAAATCCTAAGCTCACATATATATATACATTCCTGGAATTAAATTTTCAAATAGAATGATTTGTTTAAGATGTATGACATATCTAACTAAATTTTTTGTTAAACTTATTAGGAACAACATTCTAAATTTGGTACATTTAAGACTAAATGAAATATTATAAGAATATTTTTCTTCAAAAATTTGTTTTTATATTTAAATAAATAAAGAAGCTATTTTGAAATTTGTATAGTTTAATGTTTCAACTCGTTAAAATAAATTCAAGTTACTTACATTATTTATTTAAAAACCTAATTTTTCATTTTCATGATTGAACAACTGAATATTTTTCAAATGAAGTTTAACATGTGACAACAATAGCATCATTGCAATAAATAGAAACTAGATAAAATAACTCTTGCTTCTTCTCTTATCTCTTCTTCGATGTGCATGTAAGTGTTGTTTTCTGTGTTTTCTATGTGTACAGAGACCACACTCAAGGTATTACTTCAAAGATGATGTTCATTCGTGAACTTTTGAAAGAAGGTGTAGCTTTAACAATGATAATCCAGTTCTGAAGCTTGAGATTCTTGTAATTCAGTCGATTTTGAAAGGATTATTTGATTGAAGCAAATGATGTCTTCAGATAAAAGATGAAAATCTTGTGATGGCTTCACTACCTTATAAGTTCACACAACTGACTTGTTACCATTTAGACAACCTTTTCATTCTTGAAGTTTGAATTGGGGTCATCAAGAATAATGAATGGCTTGTTACCATTTAGACAACCTTTTCATTTTTGAGGTTTGAATTGGGGTCATCAAAAATTACGAATGGCTTTTGTTACCATTTAGACAACCTATTCATTTTTGAGGTTTGAATTTGGGTCATCAAAAACTACCAATGGCTTTTGTTACCATTTACGCAACCTATTCATTCTTGAGGTTTGAATTGGAGTCCTAAAAGATTACGGATGGCTTTTGTTACCGTTTAGAAAACCTATTCTTTCTTGAGGTTTGAGTCATTTAACATTAAAAATTTGATTTCAGTGGACAAGATATGCTTTTTATCTAATGCGAATTTTAAAATCTCGAAGAATATTTCTTGAAAAATAAAATTTTCTGAGTCGGCTTTTAGTACATACAAATATAAATGCCATCGAAGTTACTACACAGTTGAATATCTTGCGAGTTTATAGAAAAGGCCTTCATAAAAGAAGTACTTAATGGTTGATCCAGCTTACTTACTCGCTTTTTTCAAATATACATATTTATTTTCACTCAAACTAATTATCAAATAACTGGCAAATACTATAAAAAATAGACACTAAGTTTCAACAGTTTAATGCATCAGATTTTTCCAACTAAATGTTTGAAACCAT
Source organism: Archaeomysis grebnitzkii (assembly GCA_031471125.1). Classification (NCBI taxonomy): domain Eukaryota; kingdom Metazoa; phylum Arthropoda; class Malacostraca; order Mysida; family Mysidae; genus Archaeomysis; species Archaeomysis grebnitzkii. Next base: position 7,828 of record JARUHE010305085.1, on the reverse strand, counting down.
GTATGATAGCCTAAAAAATGGATTTGTAGATTCAAATTTGAAGAAATCCAATTGCCAATTTCAGTTACAAATGATCGAATTGACAAAACTTGGTCTTGAAGTCTGATGCAAGTTGTTATTGTGAGTAAGATTCCGATTCAAATCGTCTTAACAAACTTTGGTGATGGAATTGTTTGGTAAATTCTATTTTATTTGAAGATTTCTTAAGAATTTGACACATTTTCTTTTTCCTCTTTCTCAGTGTAAGATATTGAACATCTTGGTAAATCTTGACCGCATAAAATGCTGTCAAAGATTGAACATTTAGGTAAATCTTGAGGCCATAAAAAGCTACACAAGCTCGCATAAGTTCTTCTAACAAGCTGAACCATTAAGCTATAATCTTCTAGAATTTGTTATTCTTCCATTTAGTTCAAGAGACCATAAAAAGACATTTGAGCGTGTGATGTGAACGTAGAAAAACAAACATTTCTTATATGTAATGCAGTCATTTCTCAAATACTTGAACACCACTGATGGAGCAATAAAACATTGAGTACATCATCTAACTTTTCATTTATAGCCTATAGAAAGAATAGGAACCAATCACCAATCACTTAGTTAAGTTGATCACAAAAATAGACAATTGAAACATCTACCAACAATTCCATTGTTGTCATTCTGCTTCGACGAATTAGTTTTTTTATGGAGAAAATCTTTATTCGTTGATCTTCTAATTTATTCACAATTTTGCACATCCATCTTCAGATATGATCAAAAATGAGCGAGTGAATGTAGCTTTCAGCGAGAATTTTTGTAGATATCTTCATCTTGCAGCCCTATGAGGATGTCAACCTATGCTGTAGGTGAGGAGCGCAGTTAGGCGAACTTTACGAATAATTAGATTGCAAATGAGCTTGTTGAGAGGTTAGTTGATGATGTACATTGCTGGTGGTACTATTCTATTGACTAGGAGCTAACTTCATGTTAGTCCCCGCATAATGCAACTCATCCCCACGACCCCGAGCGGCTCTTAATCCTAGAAAAAGAAGTCGCATTCGTGGTGAAACAAAAGAGCACGGTCATGAGGGGGGTCGGGGGGGCCAGGGAAGAGGGTGTAACGAGCCTCAGAAACCTCCTGGGAACAAAAGCTAGATTATATATCTCAATTAGAAGCAATGTTTAGCTATGACAATTACCAAACATCCATTAATATTATCTAAATCTAACATAAATCAAATTAGAAAAAAGCAATTAATGTTTAAAAGAGCTAATTAATATTGATTTTAATAATGTTCTATTGTTAAATGAATATTTGCTTTTTAGTCCATAGCAAAAACACAATATGTTTCCCCAATGTATCTTTATTAGATTTTAATCAGTTATCACAAGAAGAGCTTAAAATGTGTTCAAAATTCATGTAATTTACATACATAAGCAACCTGCAAAAAAATAATATAAACAACTTTCACACTTGAAAACACTCGGATGATTACACATCTTTCAATGAAATAAGAAACAAATGTTTTGTCAAAGTATTTGATTTTAGAGAAATAAATTATTCACAATAGTAATGTTCTAAATTCAATCTAACATTATTTTTAAAGTTTTTCAAATAAATATTTCACTATTTTCATTACTAACTTGTTATTTAAAAATAAGGTGATATCTGAATTATTTAAATTTTAAATATTAAAAAAATGCAACAGCTTGAAAATTGCACTTTCAATATTTCGATGAAGTTTGTAATTATAATTTATTTATTCACAAATTGATAAGTAATTCAAATTTGAAAACAAAAATAACTTACCTTTTAACATAAATTCTACAAATATGAAAAACATTGATTAATATGGTCAAAAATCTAATGAAGTATTTCAAGTTTAAATGTTTTCAAACAATTCAAAAATACTTACAAATAATAATTTAATTAAGTAGATCAACCTAAGAGGCTTCGTCCGCTCTAAATAACCTGAAAACAATAAAATTGATAAACACAAGGCAGCCAAGTTGTATAATTTTGTCATATACTTTTCATATAAAGATAATTTGTAAATATTTGTGTTGCATTTTTCTTAATACAAAAAGAGATATTTTTTATAAATAGTCATAGTTATGTATTTGTAAATAATTGTTTGTATTGCATTTTTCTCATTACTAAATTGATTTCAAATGTATAGGCAATGTAAATATATTTGATTGTTTAAAATTTATAAGCCATTTGTGTCTATAGCCTTGCCGGCAAGTTAATATTGCTCATGACTCAATTGTTGTTAAATGCAACTTATTCATCATTTCAAATTTTGGCTAACTCCTAATTTTGTCCCAATAATCAGTTCTAACAACATGTAACAAAAAAGTACTAACATAGGGAAATTTTAACATTTTAAGTTCTGCAACCTTTATTGGTGACAATCAAGCTGATGCCAGATTATCAAATGAATTTTAAACTTGTTTCATTTCACATTTTGACTAGTAATTCACGAACCGAACAATTCAAATGTCTCGCAATGATTCATTCAGTAACTATCTCCACAAATGTCAATCAAAAATGGTTTTACAAAGTGAGAAGACATTCTTTAATAAAAAAATCACCTTAGAGACTATTTATGCATACTTCATTTCCAATCCATTGATGCATCAATAAAAACAAAATATGAAAAAAAAACAGTCTAAAAATGTCAAATCAAAAATAGAGTTACAAAGTGAAAAAACATCATTTAACGAAAAATCACCTAGAGATTGTTCATGTATACTTCATTCCCAATCCATTGATGCATAAATGAAAACAAAATATAAAAAATCTATTAAAAAAAAATTCTTTGTCCACAAATTAGAAATGTCAATCAAAAATAGTGTTACGAAGTAAGAAAACGTCATGTAATGAAAAAATCACCTTTGACACCATTAATGTATACCTCATTTCCAATCCATTGATGAATAAATCAAACCAAAAAAGAGAAAAAATTTTGGTTAAAAAATAGTATAGATTATATATGACGCATTCGGTAGAAGACTGTCGTAAGTGACATCTAATAATTTAGCAGTAACAAAAGTTAAAACTTTTGGAATTTCAAGACAATTGATTGTGCTTGGTAAACTTTTAGCAATCAAATGAGGTTTGAAAAAGCAGTGAAATTAAATAGTAATTATTTATTAATAGTGATGTTTATATTACAAAATTATTATGAAAACAAATACAAAGTTTTATTAGCCATAATATCTTATGACTTGTTAAAATTAATGTCTACGGTTATGTGTAGCATCAATTCACAGCATGTTCACCAACAATTTAAAACACGTATTGAAACAGAAAAACTGAAAATTAAATAATTATTTTTGGTAACCAATTTAATCTTGATAGAATACGTAATTTGCGACAAAATAATACAAGTTTCAATTTTTGGCGCTTACATCAATTTTTCACCGAATGCGTCATATAAGCATTCAAGTCATTGTCTAACACAGACGTTGAGGAGGACGACGACATCAGAATTGCTATGAATGCTCGACAAAAACTAGTTTGGTCAATGTTCTTGGCAACAATGTATGTCTGAATTTGTTATGGGAGATGGAAACCTTTATATTTCTCGTGTATTTAGAATGAGAACAGTTAACTAATTCAAAAATTAAGTGTCCAACCTGTTAACATTTTATAAGTTTAATGAAAACGAGTGATGAGACGATTAACCGGAATCGTATTGGAATATCGGAGGTTTTTCAAGGTATTGTAATCGGAGTTCCAAAATTTAAGGCCGATTTCGATACATAAAACGATTATACCTGTATTACAAAAAATTCTGAAAAATTTTGATGATTGCACCAATTTTAGGAGGTCTCGCGAAGCAACAGCTTCTCTGATAATTCCCAATATCAAAGTGATTGGCCATTTCGTTGAATCTGCAGAATCTAAATGACTGTTCTTTGACTTTGAATCTACATTAGCAGCTTGGAAATCATCAGTTAAACAAAGATTAACATATATATCATATTATATCAATAATAAAAACCTAATTCTAGCCACTTTCCTTGACCCACGTTTTAAAGGAAAGTTTTTTGAGAAGGAGTATGAAGGAAAACCTGCGAATGAAGCAATTGCATTATGGCTTTTAGAAGAATTCACGAATGTACCAAAACCTAATGATGATGAGACTGTCATAACTTGTGAGTGCTTCAATTTAATTATGATTATGAATTAAATGTTTAGTGTTTACAAAAGATTATGAATTAAATTGAATGTTTACAAAAGATTATGAATTAAATTGAATGTTTACAAAAGCTTATGAATTAAATGTTTAGTGTATACTGTTTACAAAGGATTAGCTATGAATTTTATTATTTACATTACTCAATACAATTAAAGTGAAGACTAATGTGTTTCAATAAAATCTTTATCATATAAGTTTCAGCCTACAGGTAAACACTACAAAGAACAAATTAACTTATGAAATTATGAATAAATTAAAGATTCAATATGGTACTTGGTAAGGTACCATTATGTAGCTAAATATCTAGCCAGATAAAAAATAAATATAAAATAATGAAGATCGGAATCGTATCGGAAATCGGGGTATTTGGATAGAATAAGAATCGTTAAAAATTTGGTAGTGTCCCATCACTAGAATTTATTAACAGATCTAAAGTACGCTTTAGCCACTGCAAAGTATTACTTGTGTAAATTCATCATTGTCTTGTGCAGAAATTGAAATGGATTGAAAAAAATAAGATGCCTTGTGTACTGACAGTCTGTGACATCATTGAGGCCAATTTTTTCAGGGTTTTGAGTTATCTGCAAATCAATAAATAGAATAAACTGTAGTTTGGTTCACTAATTATAATCGTTTTTGGTTTTAAAAGAAAATTAAAAATACCCAGGCTCAAACAATTGAAAAGAAAGGTAAGCTTTACAATGATATAATTGTCTTATACTAGTAGTGAGAACTAGCTGAATAAAACACAAGAGGCCTCAATGATGTTGTGGACTATGAATGATGATTATGATGTCTTGTGTACTGAATAATTATTATGTCTTGTGTACTGAATAATTATTATGTCTTGTGTACTGAATAATTATTATGTCTTGTGTACTGAATCATCATTACAATGTCTTATGTACTGATATCCTCATGAATTAAAATTGTCAAGAGTGCAAATATGTTTCTCTTACTTTGAAAAGTATCGAGAAAATATTTTTCTTTGTTCTTTCATTGCATTGTCTGGAGCTATTTTTAGTTTTTGTCTGTTCAATAATCAGATGTATTGTTTTATATTTTCATTCATATGTTGTTTATAATTTTGTTTTACAGTTTTTTTATTGTTTATAATTTTTCATTGTCCAAATTTTGGTCTTCTGTTTGAAATATAAAATATTAATTAATTGGTAGGGTTAAATATTATTGTAAACAATTTTAATTGAAAAAGAAATGAATTCCAAAACCCACAGCTCTTCCTCCTGCTCCGTAGAATTTCATTTACCCAAAGCTGTTGTTGGGAAAGTTACTTCTCAGAACGAGAAAAGAGAATTTGTGGCCATCTTCCCTGACATTGTCAGAGATCTCACAGAAATCGGTTCTCATTCTGACATACCAGAAACACAAAAGTGGTTTGCCAAGGTATTTAAAATTTTCTGAGTTTTCAAAAGTTTTTTCTGTCAAATATTTTCTCATAGCTAACAAAATTTATTTCACTGTATCCTTCTACATTATTTAACGAATTACAGGTACTTCAATACAATGCACGAGATGGTAAACTGAATCGAGGGTTAGCAGTGGTGGTTTCTTACAAGATTTTGGCAGGGCAGAACAACTTGACTCGAGAAACGCTCGAGAAAGCCAAAATCTTAGGCTGGTGTGTCGAACTACTGCAGTCATTTTTCATCGTGGCAGACGACATTATGGACGGCAGCAAAGTCAGACGAGGCAAAGACTGTTGGTATTTGAAAGCCGGTCTTGGTGCTATTAACGACGCCATTTTATTGGAAGCCGCCGTTTATAAATTACTTCATAAACATATCAAAAATGAACCTTACTACGTAGATATTTTGGAGCTGTTTCATGATGTAAGTATTGATTTATAATTATATTAATTATCATCAGTATCAGTATACCTATCATTATCACTAGTCTATAAGTAAAAGCTATTATTAAATGATATTGATAAGTTCTATAAATAAAAGCTATTGTTAAATGATACAAAGAATAAAGAACATATGATAGTAAAGATATTTTAAGATTGTGCATACATCAAAGCACACAGAAAAAATTACAATCTCATGCCCGGGAGTTTTTTCTGTGTGCTTTGGCGTATGCACAATCCTAAAAGATCTTTAATTACATATGTTCTTTATTCTTTGTATTTGATAGCTGTCGCTTGCTTATAATTATTTATATTGTTGAATGATGTTGATAAGTTCTATAAATAAAAGGTATTGTTAAATGATGTTGATAATTTGATGTTTTGCAGATCACATTAAAAACTTCCTTAGGACAGTGCCTTGACATCCATTCTGTATCACCCGGCAAGAAACCTCCCCTCGAAAAGTTCACGATGGAACGTTACAATTCGATTGTCAAATACAAAACCGCTTACTATTCATTTTATCTTCCTGTTGTAATTGCAATGAAAATGGTAATGTCTTTTAAATTTTCATTATGCAGAACATTTTTTTCATTATATAGTTAGTCAAAAGTATTTGAGGGGAATAAATAGTTATAGGAATCCTATTCAAAATATTTTATGAGAATAAATAGTTATAGAAAGTACCATATGCTGGGTTAAGATCTTATCTATCTAATCTTGAAAAAAATAAAATATATAGTTCAACAATAGCACAAGTGAGGTAACCCACATTCAAATAACATAGAGCTTACCTCACTTGTGCTATTGTCTAACCATATAAAGTAGGTAAAATATTTAAATTTATTGATAATTTTTTCAAACAAAATGTTGTAAGTATTTATTTTTCAAAATTATTTTATAATTAATATTTTCTCTAAAATCTGATGATACATTGATCATTCAACGGGATCCCCTTGTGACTTTTTTTAGTTCTTGATTGATGCTAATGTGCTCATTTTTCGTTAATCATTTGCAGTCATTTGTAATCATTTTTATTACATATGTAATCATTTTTATTACATATGTAATCATTTTTATTACATATGTTATTATATTTATTACATATGTAATCATATTTATTACATATGTAATCATTTGTAATCCTATGTAATACATTTTTTTGTTTTTTTTTCACAGTTAAGGATTAATGATCCAGAGCTTCACAGGCAAGCAAAAACGATTCTACTTGAAATGGGAAATTTTTTCCAAGTGAGTGAAATATTTTTACATTTTTTTTTCTTCAGTTCATTGTGAAACATTTTTTATTTTTCCTTCAATGAATGTGAATAATAATGTTGTTTTAACCCTATGAAGACCAGACAGTTATTATTATATAGATCTAAATCAGGACATTACTTTAGGGGTGCCACATAGTCTATTCCAATAGTAATTCCTATGGAACACATGACCATTATAGCTCTAAAGCATTGCTCTGTTCTAAACACATTACAATTTGCATTACAATAGTCCTTATTGATTGTGAAGAATTCTTTACATCTGACGTTATAGTCATAAGGACCGAAATGCATTACAATAGTCCTTATTGATTGTAAAAAATTCTTTCCATCTGACGTTATAGTCATAAGGATCGAAATGCATTACAATTTGTATTACAATAGTCCTTATTGATTGTAAAGAATTCTTTACATCTGACATTATAGTCATAAGGATCGAAATGCATTACAATTTGTATTACAATAGTCCTTATTGATTGTAAAGAATTCTTTACATC
>JARUHE010305074.1:0-12501 GCA_031471125.1 Archaeomysis grebnitzkii | reverse complement strand
GGCCAGTAATCAAAATATTGCAAACCGGCGAACATTGATAGCCTCTGACCCAAAGTCTAAGCAAGGGAGCTCGTTCACTCATGCTTACACGTGCACGTTTATGTATACACACACACGCACACACAAATACGCACACACAAATATATATATATATAAATACAGTATATATTCATAAGAATACGTGTATACAAAAATAAACACACACACAAACACATACACACACATACACATATACATATATAATTAAGTACACACACACACACACACACCGATGTATTTTATTGCCATTATGTTTAGCCAATTTAAGTAAAGAAATTTAGATAAATCAATATTTTAGTTATTTTTATTAAACTAAACAAAAGTCAGTTGATTTAATCTTAAACATATTTAAAATTACTTGAAATTTAATTAAGCTAAATTAAAAATGCAATTAAATTATGATCAAAACATATCGACATTTAAAGTTATAGTTTATTTATAATTTGATTAAGCTAAAATCATATCTAATTTGCAAAGTTAAAATTAAATTAAGCTAAACAAATATCTAAAAATTATAATTTAATTAAGTTAAGCTAAAAAATATCTAAACAGCAAAGTTAAAATAAAATTAAGCTAACCAAATATCTAAAAATTATAATTTTATTAAGTTAAGCTAAAAACATATCTAAATAGCAAAGTTAACATTAAATCAAGCTGAACAAATATCTACAAATTATAATATATTCAAGTTAAGCTAAAAATATATCTAAATAGCAAAGTTAACATTAAATCAAGCTGAACAAATATCTAAAAATTATAATATATTCAAGTTAAGCTAAAAATATATCTAAATAGCAAAGTTAACATTAAATCAAGCTGAACAATTATCTACAAGTTATAATTTAGTTAAGTTAACCTAAAAAATATCTAAATAGCAAAGTTAAAATAAAATTAAGCTAACCAAATATCTAAAAATTATAATTTAATTAAGTTAAGCTAAAAACATATCTAAATAGCAAAGTTAATATAAAATTAAGCTAAGCAAATATTTAAAAATTATAATTTAATTAAGTTAAGCTAAAAAAATATCTAAATAGCAAAGTTAAAGTAAAATTAAGCTAAGCAAATATCTTAAAGTTATAATTTAATTAAGTTAAGCTAAAAACATATCTAAATTGCAAAGTTAATTAATTTACATAACTTTGAATCAAAACAGATTAATGTAACCAAAACAATTTGTTGCCATGCTGCTCGAATGTACTTCAAGGATATTAAAATACCCCTTTTAATTTCCCCTCAGCTGAGGGGTAAACTCATAATATAATAACATAATAATACAACATACAGATATAATACAATAACATACTATAATAACAATATATAACAATATAAAGTTAAAACTGAAGAATATTTTCTTTAAGTACAACTGCAATTAATATTATTTATTGTTTTAAGACCATAACATAAAATAAAAGTTAAAACATTCAATTTTTTGTTATAAACATAAACCCAAGACCATACACTGTCTTGGGTTTCTGTTGTAAGTTATAAAACCCGAAGCCATACACGGTCTGTGAGTAAAATTTATAATCATTGCTTAACTCCTCACGTTTAACTTAGAGCTAATTCACAGTGTAATTATAATCACAATTATAATGCATATCTAATTATTCAAAAGTCAATCATAATTATGAAAAATATAATTATGAACAAACATACTTCATATTTAGTGGCAGTTGTTTTTTAAAATACAAATCAAGCACAAGTATAACACAAATCTTATTCATTTCAACGTTTTTTATTCAAGTATGCATAATAAAAAAAACACTAATAATGTTAGAACACACCATTAAATAAATCCACAAAATATGCAACTATCACCACGAGAGAGCCTCCTTACACCTTTCAAATGATTTAATGACTGTTTTAACATCCTTCAAAATGTGGGAGGAGCTAAAATATAATTTCAAATGAATGGCAATGTTGCCAAACTTTTTGATCATCTTATGAATTTTAGTTTCTTGGGTTAATATAATTAATTGAAAGGTGATCTGCTACCATTATTAATTAAAATATGTTCTTCTGCTATTGTTAATTGGAAGATGATCTCCCACATTGTAATAACCTTTCAGTTGACATCGCTAGTCTGGATGTGAACGACCAAATATGGTTTTCACTGAAGACAAAGAAAAGTTTTGATTTATATACTTCTTCTCATATTTCGGTGTGATTTATGAAACAGAATATAGCCAATGAAGTGAACATTAATAGTCTTTTAAAGGAGTGTTTTTGAAAAGAAGAGGTTTCCCACTTTGTAGCACCCTTTCTGGAATGTGGCATCTTAACATTTTAGAAAAGTGTGACATCTTAGAGATGAAAGGCAGAAGCAAGGTTTGTTTTTTAAAAAAAAATTGTTTGACTGCCAGTTTAGCGGAAAAACAAAATATCAGATGGTCGGAGAGTGTTAAAGTGTTAAGGTGTGCGAGGATTACACTGATCTTTAAGGCGGATAATCGACTTGAAATGGTGAAATATAGACCTATAAGTACACTGATGACTGTATATAAGGTAATTGAGAGTTATTCGTTTGGGTTTAATCGTTATGATCTTGTATCTGCGAATCAACATTGATTCAGGGAAGAAATGGGAACCAAAAGGGCTGTTTTTATATAGCAACAAAAACTACTTGTTCACTCAATTCTATGAATTCCATAATAAATATTTCTGTGGACCTTAGAAAAACATTCGATTGTGTTTGTCACGATATTCTTTTAGAAAAACTGTACAAAATGACTATACAACCAGGCTTCTGGAGTTGCAAGTATTTTCCCAAAACGGTCCAAGGCCCGTGTATTGGAGAGGGTTGGGGGAAGAAAGGCCATCCAGCCGTAAAAACGTTTTTGCTAAAGCCAAACCTTATGGCATAAAATCAGAGGAATGCGCATAACACCAGGGCGCACTTCCTAAGCAATGCGCAGGCACCACGTCCGACTCATGTGAGTAAGTTGCACGGACTAATGCATAAAAGGCGGACGCGGCCGAAGAAGTTTACTTTTAGACTTGGGACGTTGAACATCAGAGGAATGTCCGGGAAAAGTAGAGAAGTTGTGGAGCTGAGGGAGAAAAGAAGAACAGGAATGTTCTGTGTCCATTCAGCCAGGTGGAAAAGAAACAGGGCGTGTAAAGCAGAGCAAATTCAGAAGGAAGGATAAAATCTAAAATTAATAGAGAGAAAGTTAAGAAGGCACTTAACATAATGAAAAACGGAAAAGCAACTTGGCCTGAAGACGTCCCAGTAGAAGATCTTTTCAAGAAAATCTACCAAAGAGTGGAACGATAGTGTAATTGTGCCTATATACAAGGATAACGGAGACACAGGACTGTGAAAACTATTGAGGGATTAAACTAATGTCACATACATTGAAAATATGGGAAAGAGTGATCGAGAGAAGATTAAGATCAGAGAGTGAAATCGAGGAGGAGCAGTTTGGGTAAATTGCTGTCTGCCAGATGGTGGAAAATATGAAGAAAAACATAAAATGTTACACCTCGGAGAAACATATGATAGAGTCCCAAGGCAAGTGGTATGGAAACGCGTGATAGAAAAAGGAATTTCAGAAAAGTATGTGAGAGTGGTGAAGGATATGTATGAGAATGCGAGGTTGCAAGTAATAACATGTGTCGGTATTACGTAAATAATTATTGTAAGAATTTGGTTACACTAAGGTTTGTCCCTAAGCCCGTACATGTTTGACCTAATCATGGATATGATGGGCTAAGGAATAACAGAATCAGCTCCTTGGATTATGTTATCCACAACGGCAGAAAGTTTAGAAGAAAAGCTGGAACAATGGAGACACCTTCAAGTATTTAGCCTAACAAGTATCATCAGATGTACAGAGGGACTTGGCTTTTTTGGAGGTATTTTGGCACATTCCCTTTGAAGTGACTGCTTGAGAGAGTCTACACTGACGTGAGGAGAAGCGCAGGCTTTAGCTTCCAACATCGACCAGACACAAAAGTCCATAGGATTTAAATGGTTGAAAATAGAGGCCACATTTCTTCACTCCAAAACATTAGGAAATGAAAACGACACCATTGCTATGTTTTGTTTGAGGTGTGAGAAGACCCGATTATTGAAGTGATTTTTCATCTCAGTAAATGCCGGAACCAAAATATTTTCGATGTAGCAGTTTGAGTGGATCTTTTCACTTTCTTTAACGAAAATAAGGGGTTATTTCCAGGTTTTTAAAAAATGATGCCCATACCATGACAGAAGCCGGTTCTTGACGGCGATAAACATATCTGATGGTATCTGGTATGTTTTATGATTTCTTCTTTAACAGTCTGTCATTTTGACAATTGAGTTTGGCCTCGACTGTGAATAGTTTTTCGTCGGAAGAAATTATCTCTCTAGCTTGCGTGCCATCCTTCAGCTTGTTAGTTCTGTCAAATATCTTCTGCTTTTGCTGATCCGTGAGCTGTTGATGCCTTGCCATTTTGAAAATGGCAGTTTGAGGTAATTTTTGACGATAGTTCTCATTGAAGTGTTACTCACATCCATCTCTTTTGCCAACTTTCGAATGAACCTCTTTGGGTTTCTCCTTACCCTCTCACGAATGGCCTTAATCACTTTCTTTGTGCAAACAGATCGGGGTCTCCCCCTTTATGTGCGATCCTCAGATTTGTTAAAAGTTGTTAATCTATACATGTAAAGTGGGTCCAAAAACTAAATATCATCTCAAGTTTTCAGAAGTTTGTTAACTATAAATTTAAAAAAAAAAGTGTTGTTCCTATTATAATAGTGTAAAGTTGACACATTATAATTAAAATAAAAATGTTTTAACCTACACAAAAACTGATTTAAATTTTTTTTATTTCTAGTTTATTTTTTGTAATTGAATGAATGAAAACCAACAGTTTCTTTATTTAAATTTTGATTTCGCATTTGAATTGAATTCAAATTAAGAAAAATCCGTTTTTAATCTATGAAAAAGAGTATTTCAAAACTATTTGCACATTCATTCATTTTCTATAGTATGAACAATTTGTTGGTGTGGGCGTGTTGCCTGTCAAATTGTTAACATTAAACTCAGCCGAGTTTGGTCGAAATACAGGCCCCAATATTTTCAAAATTTTTAAATTCATGACAAAACTTGATCAAATAATATTTTCAATATTTAATTTCATTAATATAGGGCCACAACGCACATGCCATATTGCTTTTCTAGAAATAGCCCGTAGTATCTTATTATTGAAACACTTAGAAAAATGTAATCGAATAAAACAAGTTGATTCAGTTTTTTTAATTAAGTTGGTCGAGAACAGGCTATAAGTGTAGTCTAATATTAAATTTTAAATCACTTTTTATCAGTATTTTCAAATTGAAAATAATTTTTTCAGCTGTTATACAAATGTATCAGTCATTATGTCTAATAAATGTGGTATTGTGAATTGTAATGGCAACTATAATCAGAATAAAAAGTGCCTCGTCTCGATATTGTGAATAATTTGGCTAGATTTTTTATCTGTGAAAGACATTGGCCTTCAAATCCCCCAGAAGTCAAGCAATCTGGAGGATTTACTCGACCAGCTATTCTGCCTTGTATATTCAATGTTCCTATTTCTTGTTTACCAACACTGAAGCCAGCACCTCGCGAGCCAAAGCAGGAGGTGAGCAACTGAAGTATTTTCTGAAGAAGGACATGATCCATTCCTTTGGAGACACAAAGTTACAGAAAAAATATGACAACCTTACCGTATCTCTATCAGGGGATAAACTTTTGTACATTTACATGTCAAAAGATTTCCAGGAGAGTCATGTGTCAGTGATTGCTTACAATAAATTTACTCTGTGCTCTTCACTAGCTTTATCTACTTTTATGAATGGAATTACTGTAGTGTTCCACTACTAAAAATATTAAATCGAAACAATGATCTGAAGTACCTTCTAACAATTCTTTGAAGCTGTACATATAGCCTACAATTATAATCTTCAGGTGGATTATGTTGTTAAAAAAGTGGTGTTGATTCTCCAAACTCAGAAGTCAGAATTGGATAATACCAAAAAGACAAATATATTGAAACTTATTACTCGACAATTACAACTCTTAACTCACAAAACATTCTCTGTAGCTGATTACTGCTTTGCTATCGAATCATTTCCTAACTGTAACTATGAACAACTGCAAGATTTCATAATGTTTCCAAGTCTGTTGTGTCTTTTGTAAACACTGAACAAGTCTTAAAGAAAACATTTCTAAAAGTTAAGACTGATCAGCAAAAGAACGCTGTTTTGATAGTTGAAGAAGTGAAAATTTGTCCAACTGTTGCTTTTTCCGGTGGTGTTTTGAATAGTGTGACAAAGAATGACCCTGATTTAAAGGCAACGTCAATGTTATGTATGATACTGAAATGCTTACATGGTGGACCTAGTGTTATGGTTTCAGTCACACCTATTCATAGACTGACTTCGAAGTACCAATTTGATGTTGTAATAGAAGCTGCTACCCTTGTTGAAGAGTTAGGTGGGATTGTTATAGGATCGGTTACTGACAATCAGAAGATAAACCAACACTTTTGCAAGCTCTTCAATAGAACTCGTGATTTCAAGGCCACTCATCCTTTGGATGATACACGTTGCTGGTATCTTTTCTTTGAGACTGTCCATTTGCTAAAGTGTTTCCTCAACAACTGGATCATTGAAAAATCTGAAAAACTGTCTCTTGACAAGGAATCAGTTGCTTTTTTCTCGGATGTGAACGATCTGTACAAGGAAGAAAAGACAACATTTTGATACCACACCCTTGACATATTCTGCAAATTCTCCATCTAATCTCCAACTGCAGAATGTACAACATGTTTTAAAAGTCTTCAACGATAGAGTAGATGAAGCCAGCTTCATCCACCTAATTATAGATTGGGGAAAAACTGTTAGTGCAAAGGGACAAGCTGTCAGAATAAATAATCCAAGCCGATCTGTCCAAGATAAAACTCAACCACTCTCTAGGTTTTCTTGAATCAATTCAAAGAAACAGACTCAGGATATAGTGCCAATCGTGTTCAATGTTTGACTCATGACACCAAAAAGGCTTTTGTGCAAACCGCAGAAGGAATGATAGCTGTATGCAAACATTTCACAAATGGATTGGATTATGTATTGCTCGATGAGGTTCAAAGTGACAAAATTGAAGGAGAATTTGCAGTCTATAGACAATCAACAGGGGCCAATACCTTTATGACAGTAGGAGATGTTTCGTCTGCTTACAAAAACGATTAGCCCGATTCGCTGCATCGATTTTATAAATCAACAGAATTTGATGCCACCATTGACAATGCACACACCTGTGTAGGTCCAATCACAGCTGAGAATGCATCGTCCATCGAAGAGAGCACATCGGTTGTTTATCTCTCATGCAATGAAGAAAGGTCTGTAGCTTATGTGGCAGGATGGCTGGAGATAAATTGTGAGGGGGTGTTGAATTTCTCTGACGATGAACCTCTGTTGACTAATGAAATAAAAGACTTCCTCGAAGGGTTTCATGGGGATCTTTAAGAAACCCTCATATGTGTACTTTTGAGCTAGTTAGAATAGGACTGGGTTTAGTGAAGAAAGCCAAACATGAAAGCATGTGGTCGTAAAAGACTTATCAACATCATGTCTATCATGGAAACATTTTATGATCTAGAGCTATCATTTAAGAAGTTGTTCAGACATTTGGCCAATGTCCTACTTCATGGGCAACACAACCTTGAAAAAGATCAAGAAAAAAATCCGCACTCTTTCAAACATCGATCAAAAGGGCACGTCTGTCAGACTAAGTTTTTGTCGGTAAGTGTTTAATTTTCTTTGTTTTTTGAAATTGATAAGGTTTACTAACAATTTGTACATTAAAACAATTACTGTAGTGGTGTTATTTCTAGCTCATGACAACATTTATGACACACTTGAGCATAATTAAACATTTTTTGATAACAAATCTAATTGCCTTCGCGGTAGATGTCTTTGATATACATATATTTATATATATATGTATCGACAATAACTATCTATATACTGTAGATATAAATAATTATTCGCAGGGCTTAGATATACAAATAACAATTATTAATTCAATATTAAATTAATTTACAACTTACTCTACAACTATTTATTAGCTAACCTAAGTTGTTGATCATTAACATAAAACGGGAATACCGTTTCAAACAAGTAATGGTTTAAATTAATTAATAACAAAATGGAACGAAGAACAAATCAAGAACAACCAAAGAACAAAAACAGAGGAAGATGGAAAAATTAAGGACCCTTTTTCATAACTTATGCATCAATAGGAGGAAATGGGACACCAGAGTTGACATTGACCAATCAAAGGACACACCACAATATCTGGGTCCACAAAGGAGATACAACAAGTGACCACATACCAGTATGCCTCACAGTGTAAAGCTCACCCATACAAGTACCAATACCAGCAAAAAAGGACTACAACGAAACTGACTGGCAACTTTTTCAAAGTAAACTAACACAATTTGAGCCCACAGTTTGGGACACGGCCACAATAAAATAACTCAACGAAGCACTGGAAAACTTCATGACGAGAGTAGAAGAAACAGCGAACAGAGCAATCCCCACAACAACTTTCAAAAGCCTTCCCTACCCAGCCAAACCACCGAACATAAGAGAACTTACAGATCAGGTGAAATAATTAATCGAACATGGAGTTGCTACAGGGTGGAACCCTTGAACAAATGCAGACCCGAGAAGACTGAGACAGCAAATTAGCTCCGAATATAAAGAAGCAAGTAGGATAAATTGGGAAAAACTAGTGGAAGAAACGGAAGCCAACGTTAAATTACCAGCAGAGATCTGAAGGAAAATAAAAAAAATAATTGGAAACGACACAAAGAAAGCGAATTACATAAAGGATGAAAATGGAAACAAGATATACGAGGCAACAGAAAAAGAAGAAATATTCCAAAGAATGTGGTGCAACAACTTCAAGATAACACCCGAAGAAAACAACACATTTAACCAATAAACAGAACAACTGCACAACAAAAAATATGGAAAACATTGCACCACATCAAAATACAAACCCTGATAGATTATATTATCAGAAGAAAACGGACTCGCCGAAGAAATAAGCATGGAGTAACTGGAAGCAAAATCAACCGCTTCAAACAAAAAGCACCGGGCTTCAGCCACATCAGCAAAAAACTTCAAACACTTGCCACATCACATGAAAGAACAATTCCACAGAATACTCAATAGCTGCATTTTCATTGGATATTTTCCAGATGGGTTCAAGAAAACAAAAATGATATGCTTATCCAAACAAGGAAAAAATGTCCACGAAGCCAAAAACTACAGGCCAATGTCACTACTGGAAGTACCAGGCAAGGTACTAGAAAAAATAATCATTTCCTGGAGGAGAAAAACAAGAACAAAGTTAAGCAATATGGGTTTAGGAAAAGCAGATCCACACTGCAAGCAGTTGCATTGTGCACGGAACAAGTCAGCCAATGGAAAGAACAAAACATAAGAGTTCATGTCGTTCTAAAAGATGTATCGAAAGCATTTGACATGGTATGGCACAGATGTCTAACCTACAAACTGGTTAGATTGGACCTACCATTAAACACATTAAAAATCCTAAAAAGCTTCTTAGAAAACAGAAGTACAAAAATACAGATGGAGCAAAATATGTTGGGCGAAGAATTCGAAATGCAGAGTGGAGTGCCTCAAGGAAGCTGTCTCTCACCAACCCTGTACAGCATATTTACAGCAGACATCCCAGCACTAGAAGTCAACGAAAACAAATCATATTCGCAAATGAAATCACGCAAATAATCTCATATGAAGGAAAAAGCGAAAAAATGCTACAAGCAAAAACATTAAGAGAAGTGGAGAGAATCAACATGTATGAAAAGGACTGGTAAATAAAAAAACACCGACAAATTCACAATCCTCTTCATGGAAAGTGTGATATATTCAATATATCACATAATTAGGTTTAAGTTAGGTTTAATTAAATGTTAAGATGTTCATTTTCATATTGTCTTGAACGTGTCAAATTGCCCCATTGTAATTGCCTTGCACCGTAATCATCGTGTAAAAGATCATGTTGCTAAATGCACGAGATTCCCTCGCTCTCTTTGTTCCGACATCTCAACGAAGTAAGATGTGCGCCGTTGCAATCTAATCCTTTTACAACTGGCCTAACCAGGTTATGGGTACTTTATTCTTTCTCTTTCCTCTTTTCTAAACTATCTCTTACTTCTTACCCTAACCGTTCTACAACCGACCAAGCGACATATTGCGTAAGTACAATTTCATATTGTATATATCAAACAATGTATCACAAACTGGCGACGAGATTCTGACTCCACATGCATTCATTTATTTAATTCGTTCACATTACAAGTTGTTCTTATTAAGTATTATTTTTGTTAAAGTAATTTTATAGTCAAGGCGGCTATGGTAGTTCAATCAATTGGCGAGTTTAATGAAAATAACGAGAAATTTGTAAATTACTGGCAAAGGTTTTCATATACCCGTATATGAAAGATGTGTGTTCTTTTTGCGAAATCAAAATTATAACGAGAAAATTAACGAGTATGTTCATGCTTTAAAGAGTTTAACCGCTACTTGCGAATTCGGTCAATTTTTAAATTAAAGGTTATGGGACAAATTAGTTATTGGTATTCGAAACCAAAAGATTCAAAGGGCATTATTAAGTATGTCCAAATTAACGTTCGATAATGCGATGCAAGAGGCAAAAGAGTCGCTTCATACGAGGTTGGTGAAATTCTGAACAATAAGCAGGGTGTAAATTCAGAAGTAAATGAGGTTAAGGATATGAAAAAATGCAATGTTCAAAGACCTTATCAGAGTAAAGGGTCAAAGAGTAATGAAGTGTCACAGGGTAATTCTACTGTTAAGAGTAAAGTTCCTTCTAATTATTCATGATTCTTCTGTCGGCAATAGTCAACCGGAGTACATTTTCACTAATACCGGACAATGCTTCTAAACCCCCTATTACAGTTACTTTGTGGGTAAATCATTGTGAAATACCCATGGAACTTGGTACCGGTGCTGCTAGAACAATTTTGCCTGTGATGAATTTAGAGAATATTTTCCTATGGTAGAGACACAGAGGTCAAAGATAAATTTGTTTAAATATGGTGGAAATGGAATAAAAGTGATAGGTGAAGTTAGTGTTAAAGTTAGGTTGCAAAATTCGGGCAACTATCATGATTTAATTGTGTATGTAGTGGATGAACCGGGCAGTATTTTAATGGGCAGAGATTGGTTAAATGCATTGGACTTTTCATTTAAATTAAAAGACAGGGATGATTCAACTGTTAATTGTGTTCAAGGTGAAACTATACTAAATAGTTTTGATAATTTATTCAATGATGAACTAGGCATGTTCAATATTCATAAGGTTAATATTGATATGAACAGTGAAGTGGAACCGAAATATTGTAAGGCTAGGCCTGTTCCACACAAGTTAAAAGAATTGGTTGACAAAAAACTGGATAAGTTATGTGTACAAGGTATTATTGAACCAGTTAAATATTCTAAATGGGCTGCAGAAATAGTACCAGTTATGAAGCCAGACGGCAGTATCCGTATTTGTGGAGATTATAAGTTAACGGCGAACAAGGCTATATTTATTGATTCATATCCATTGCCTAAACTGGACGATTTATTCAGTAAATTGGCTGGGGGTGTAATTTATTCTAATTAGATATATCACAAGCTTATGCACAATTGGAACTGGTCGATGAATCCAAATATATTACTACAATAAATACACATAGAGTTTTTTTTCCAATATAGTAGGCTATGTTACGGCATATCCGCTGCCCCGAGTATTTTCCAAAGAATCTCCTTAAAGATTTTCCGGGTACATGCTGTTTTCTAGATGATCTTTTGGTCACAGGAAAGGATGAAAAGGATCATGAGAGGAAATTAAAACAAGTTCTAAAGGTTCTACAAACAGCAGGGTTAAAACTAAAGAAATCAAAATGTGACACAGGTGCCGCAAATGTTGCTTATTTAGGACATGTAATAAACAGACATGGAATTAAACCAAATAAATTCAAAGTAAGCGCTATCGTGAACGCTCCAGCTCCAGTAAATATAACCCAGTTACAATCATTAAATTTTTATAGGAAATTTCCTCCTGAGATAGCTACAGTTTTAGAACCATTGACAGTCTTTCTTAAAAAAAATGTCTCATGACAATGGTCATCCAAGGAAGCCAAGGCTTTTGAAAAATCAAAAGAACTGTTAATTAATTAAGACACGTTGGTACATTATGACCCTAAGTTACCAATTGTAGTTAGTGTAGATGGTAGTAGCTATGGGATAGGAGCAATGTTAGCACATAAAATAGACGGTGAAGAAAGGCCTGTGTATTTTGCATCAAGAACGTTCAAACAGTGTGAAAGAGGTTATTCACAATTGGAACGGGAAGCTCTGGCATTGATTTTTGGACTTAAGAAATTCCACTT
>JARUHE010305063.1:0-12504 GCA_031471125.1 Archaeomysis grebnitzkii | reverse complement strand
TCGCCTCGGTCCTACTTCATCTTACCCTCCCTCCTTCACTCACTCTATCTCTCAACCCTTCCTTCACTCCCTCCCTCCCTCCCTCTCACTTTCGCTCACTCACTCAGTCACCTCGTTCCTACTTCATCTTACCCTCCCTCCTTCACTCACTCTATCTCTCAACCCTTCCTTCACTCACTCAGTATCTCACTCACTCCCTCATTCCCTCACCACGAAACAAGATGTCAGGACTATTTGTGGTGTGATCTTCATGTGTCATTTCATGGCCACTATTTTGCATATGTTCGAGGGCCCTTCAGATGATACGAAATGACGAGTGGATAAAGAGAAGAAATTTAAGTGGATTAGGAGGTCAAAAGTTGTCGGAATTCCTATTTATTTATTTAATAAATGTGAAGGACATCGATGTTGTTGTTTGCCGCTCATCCACATTTGAATATCGAAGCCCGTATTCACACGAAGCTCTTTTGAACGTCCTCTTAACTCACCAACGTCTATTGTGACTACACACTGACATTTAATAGGAGTTGTTTTTAACACTAACGTTAATCTAATTTAGATCTTATGGAAATGGCTTTTCAAATGTTATAGGGTTATATAGATTTAATAATATTTGATGTACACCAATGTAGCGCATGCTGTTTAGTAGGACGTGTACGTTTCAGAAATAAAATGTGTATCATAAAACGCCGCTAATATAACTTAGTAAGAACGTAATATCCGTACTGAAATTAGTAAAACAAATTTGTCTGATAATAATTCAGTATTGAATTGTATTTTTCAATTTCAAAAAGCTTATAAACAAAACCTTCCAAAGTGGAGAAATTAAAACAATATTTCTTGAGTTACAATTAAAAAAATTTTAAAATTTAAAATTTTAATTATTGACCATACTATTAAACATATTATTATAGAGGCTGTTTGTAACACTAAACTAAAATGTATGTTACTCTTTATTCCCACAGCTGATCAGGTTTTAATGGGTTAACAAATCATAATATCTCACTATTTTTCAGTCTGGAATAAAATTTATGTTTCATATCCTGGATTGTCAAGTGTTTTTACAAGACGAAAAGCACCTCTACTGGATAGATACAAGTATTTGAGCAGAGGACATGTTCTACAGTCGAGGGCTTATGATCCCTCAAACCTTTGAAAAGGAATTGCTTTTGATTTCTTATTTGAGGGATGTCAATTTTAATGACAGATTAATCTTAAGGAGTTATTGAATCTTATGTGAGTTTGTGCGTTGTTTTGTATAAATCGTGTACGTTTTTTCGGTATAAATCGTGTACGTTTTTTCGGTATAAATCGTGTACGTTTAAGATACATTGCTGGTGAAGAATACATAAAATGAATTCTTTTGCGGACTATATTTTAGACTTTATCAATAAGAATTAATGCAAAACTGGAACAGGTAAGAACGAAAAAAATAGTTTGCTATAAAAAGTCCGACCTTGCCAGGATTCGAACCTGGAATCTTCTGATCCGTAGTCAGACGCGTTATCCGTTGCGCCACAAGGCCATGGGTATTGTGTGCTTTTATGGGTTTTTTGAAATATAGAACATTACTTTTCTTTCAAAATTGGGCACTTTTGATTAAGACCAATATTAATTGTTATATTAATATTACATTCAATTATATACACAATGGAAAAATTAGTATTTTTTTCAAAACGTGTTGAAACGATCTTTTAAACATCTATATTTTAAGATGACATTATTAAGACATAATTTAACATTTTAATTTCTATCGTTCTTATTTTTATGTTTAATCTTAAACAATCCAAAGTATATCAACGTTATATTGATGTTGTTTTATGTTTTGGGGCAGTTATAATACATTATAATGCTCATGTAAATCAGTATAAACATTATAATGACTATCCTTAATTGTCAATAAAGAAGGAAGAGTAAAATTGTTTCAAGATTAGTTTAAAGCCAGCTCCATAGCATACAATCTGCAAAGTGGTTGAACTAAATTATAGCCATCAACGTGTCTAAATTATGTTTTTAAACATTATTTACTAGCCATAATAAGTCTTCTAGCAAAAGTGAATAATGTTATAACTTATAGTTTGAAAACGTTCAGTGAAATACAACAACACACGATACAATAAAAAATAATGAGGTGCGCATTAAAATCTAAACGTACAACAGTATTATAAAGTACATTTGAATAAAATTATAATACCTAACACACATGAATACTCTCCTAGGATCTAGAGGTGCCAATAAGTAATTAATTCTACCTGATATCCAGGTGTGTAATAGCCTATGCCTAGGAGAAGATGAGTATTTCAGAATGACAATAGGCGAGCCTACCTCCCCGGGAGG
This sequence comes from Archaeomysis grebnitzkii, assembly GCA_031471125.1. Classification (NCBI taxonomy): domain Eukaryota; kingdom Metazoa; phylum Arthropoda; class Malacostraca; order Mysida; family Mysidae; genus Archaeomysis; species Archaeomysis grebnitzkii. The sequence continues at coordinate 10,167 of JARUHE010305063.1, read as the reverse complement.
AATTCCAAAAACATGTCAATTTAAAATTCTAAAACCACTTGAAGAGTTAAATCGTAGGTCTACATGTCAAGCCTACAGAAATCATTCTTCTTTTTTCTTTCCAAAGATAAATTAATTTATTTATAAAGGCTTAACTAATAATGGCCACACTCTTTTATACTTATCAAATCTTTCCCACATAACTTTTGCGACCTTCTTCTTCTATGGTTGTTATTGAGTTTCAATTAAATAATAGAAAAATGTTTTGTGCCAATTTATTAAAACTTGACTTCACAAAACACTTTTGTTAGTTTTAATTCTTAGTCTTACCATTTTTTCGAATATTTACACGAGCTGTTTTTTAGAATGATTTATATTATTTTCTGTTCACAACTTGAATTTATCATTTTACATTACACAACAATGTTTCAGAATAAAACTGTTCTTAACTCATAAAATTTGTTCAAATTTAATTAATTAATTACATTTAATTATATAAATCATTCTAACAAACATAAACTGATTACAAAAAAAAATTGTTTATCACTAAATCACTAAAAGTATAATTGCACGTTATGTTTATGTAAGCATGAAATGTATAAAAATCAAGAAATTAACATCCGCTTAAAATAATCTGAAATCATCATACTGTTAAATTCCTAGCCACTCAGCAACTTAAAACATGGTTATGCAAACACAAATTCAGTTCAATTAGATTTTGATTATGCAATCTTAAACTTGCGTGCCTGTCTATGTGCATCTGTATATATATGCGTATAAATAAATTGTATTTGACCGAGGCATTCAGCTAAGTTTCAATGGGGAAGTAGAAGCAAGTTTTAAAACTAATCTTGAAATATATTTCAAAAACGAATTAATTTCACCCGACATAACATTTATTTGAGACATACATTTCAGAACAATTCCAACTGATTTCAGTTCAATACCAAACTCCATCCAAATATTTGGTTTGCACGGTCAGGTTTTATCTTTGAATATCTAACGATAGAGAATGTATGTATAATCACAGCAAGTAATGTCCGATACTTATAAATATATTCATCAATAAGCTTGGTAAGCATTGTTTATGCAGAATCAACAGAAGTATTATGCATAGCGTGTTTATGCATGGTAAACATTGTTTATGCAGAGTAAATAGAAGTTTTATGCATGGTAAGTATTGCTTATGCAGAGTAAATAGAAGTTTTATGCATGGTAAGCATTGCTTATGCAGAGTAAATATAAGTTTTATGCATGGTAAGCATTGCTTATGCAGAGTAAATAGAAGTTTTATGCATGGTAAGCATGGCTTATGCAGAGTAAATATAAGTTTTATGCATGGTAAGCATTGCTTATGCAGAGTAAATAGAACTTTTATGCATGGTAAGCATTGCTTATGCAGAGTAAATAGAAGTTTTATGCATATATACGAGAGCAAAGCACCCCTTGAAGAGGAATCAAATGAACGCTCTCCTGGTAAGTAAATTGCAGTCATAAATCTCGTTTACGATGCAATCGTGATTGTACCAACGGAATCCCAACATAATGTGCCATGGACAAATCGAACCATTGACTAGATAAAAAATGTTCTCTTCAATAACAATAATAATTATTATATTAGTGATAATAATGGTTATGCTAAAAATAATAATATCTGTTTGATAATAACATTAATAAAAGTTTGATGATCTTTATCGTCAGCTTTATCTATTTCTATAATAGCAGTTTGATGATAATAATGATGATAATAATACTAATAACAACAATAAAAATAATAGTAATAATAATAATAATAATAATAATATCAATAATAATAAGTACTATGGCAATTGTTTGATAATAATGACAATTTACATATAAATAATAATTAAAATAGTTTTGGTAACAATAATAATGATAAAACAATATTTTTGAAATAATAATAATGTCAATAACAATAATGTTTTAGTTTTATCATTAATACTGACAAACTAATAACTACTGAAAATACTATTAATAATTTGTATAATAACAATACTTTATATTAGTATTATGGTTATAAAAATAACATATTCGATCAATAGTTTATATTAATTACAGTTGTTGAATAAAATGTTCAAAATAAAATTATTGTTAAGCTATTTTAACTAAATACTATTCCAAATATTTAATTTAATAATTAATTTTCAAATAGTAATACATGATTAATATACTTTAGTCTTTTTATAATAATAACAGTAAAAATTATAAAAAAGACATGTTAAAATGAAACATTACTGGTATTTATAAATCAAATCAGTTATTTTTTATATTTGTTTATCAATGTTAAAAACTATGTTAGCTAATATAATTTTATGGATATTACACATCGTATATGTATATTAAAAGGGAAGAAAAATGGAAGTTTTTAACGTTAACCATAATATGCGGATGTAGGTAAAATAATAGATTCTGTTAATAGACATGTATTAGTTTTAATTATTTCTGAAAATATTAATTTAGTTTATTGACCATTTAAGCTAACATTTAAAAACAGAACTACAATCTAGTTCACATATTAGTGATTCTTAAAGAAAAGGGTAAATAAAAATCATATCTATTTTACCTGAACGAAACGAAAGTAATTTATGATAATTGAGATACACGAAAACTAAGCTGCATTAAACAAACACAACATTCAAAACAATAAAACAGCAAGACATAAATTGAATAATCAACTAATTTTCTACTTTTCCTATTCATCTCTTAATAATTTAAATACATATTCTAATTATTAAACATACCAAAATTAAGTTTTTCTTTCGTTTTCGATATTATTGTTGGAACTAAATATTTTACTCCCTAAGATTGAGATCATCGTAGTTCCACACTGGTTTGATACAGACAGTCAAAGCTCATCTCCTTATCATTGAGAATGATTGTTCACAATGCGAACGCAATAAAACTGTAAGGAAGTATTTTTCTTTCCTAAAGGTTAACATAAATTATTTAGTTACGATTGCTGATGAATGTTTCGCCTCGTTCCTACATTTTCAGATCTTGAAAAGGTCAAAGGTTTAACAGATTGTTTGTATTTCTTACAAAAAATGAAATGTTTAATGTTTCTAAAATAGTTTTTTTGCAGGTCATTTTTTATGGTTCGTTTTTATCTGTTTGTTTAATTATATTCATTCCAAGTTAGCATGAATAAGTCAATGTTTGAATTAATTATAATATTTTGTATGCTACACAAAAAGTTTGATTTACATTTTATACAAGTTTGTGGGAAAATATTCCAATTCAAGATACAAGATAATTTTATATCAATACAATTATTTTCTTTTCTTTTCATGGTATGCAACTGATGTACAAATTGTAAATAATGATATATACAGTAAGGAATAGTCACTTGTGGTCATTTTTTCCCTTATGTATGTACGTACTATTGGCCACGAATTAATAGTCATCGACAACTAAACATGTATACAAATAAAGTTTTCAATTATGTGTTGGTTAGTGTAAGATATTAAACAAAATTGTGTATTTGGAACGACAAGAGCACAAGTGAGGTTACTCTTATTCAAATAACATACAGTTTACCTCACTTAAAAGTGTTATATTTTAATAATTGTGCAGTCAAAGATGTTTTTATTGATTGGACGATATATTCAATATAGGGTTTGTGTTGTAAATACTTATGATACTATTACACATATCTATGATTGATCTTATGTGTATATCGTTTTCATTTGTTGTAACAACCATAACAGTTACGACTTCATTATTATAACTCAACATAACAAAATTATCATTATCCTTTATTTTTATTTTTTATTTTTTGTTTTTCATTATTATTACTTCAACATTATAAAGGAACTAAAATGAAAAAAAATAATAGCACTTGCAAAAGCTAAATAGGACAATGTTAAGAAAGTAATAGGACGATAATGCTAAACACTATACAAAGGGAATGTCAAGTAAACAAACCAAGGTTTTAATACTAATAATTAAAGACAAAAAAGAACAAAAGGTCTCACAATAAGATGAAAATTTCCTTAAATTTCTCTTCTTTCAAAAATATGATCTATCATATGTGGAATGGACATTTATAAAAGCCTTTTAGGTTATTCTAACAGATTGGTTGGGTCTTGGTGAAGGATGTGCAGTTTGCATTTCTATCCTGCAATGTGAATTTGGGAGTTAATTGTTCAATTGTTTATGGGGAATAATCATATTTGTGTAATAATCATACTTGTTTTATTTTATGGGAAACAATCATATTTGTTTAATAATCATATTTGTTTTGTTTATGGAGAATAATCATATTTGTTTAATAATCATATTTGTTTTGTTTTATAAGAAATTATCATATTTGTTTTATTTTATAGGACATAATCATATGCGTTTAGTTTTAAAGGAAAATATTCAGATTTGTTTATGCTTACAAACTATTTAATAAGATAATACCATTATTATTAAATACATTATATGTACTGTTACCGCTTACTCAGAGCGTCAGTTAAGACAAACATGTTTTAATTAAGTTTTTGTTTCAACAAATTGTATCCTAATTTATACATTGAAAGTAATCTTTGGTAGCTGTCATAACTAAAATAAAAGTTATAATAGTATACATTTATTTTATATCATAGTTATTTCATGGAATTGATATCAATGCATTTTTGAATGTGCCTATGTTACGTTTAACACCAATCTGCAAATATGTACTGCATAAATATTTATGTAACTACATATATAAATTATACATTTGTTTCCATACCTTCAAAGGCTAGCACCTCACAGCGTTTTCAATGGCGAATAAAGAAAATAAAGAAAATATAAGCTAAACATAAATACTTGTATTGTCATCTTTTGTGTAATTAATATTAAATCTTCTATTTTTCAGACATAACAGCAAAAACAATGTCACCAAAGAGAGGCAAAACGTTCATCTGAGCCTGTCTTTGTCTGAAATCTTTTGAAAGCAGATCAAGGAACAGAATTGAATTTTCATCTTTGTTGGAGTTTACAAACAAATCCGGTGTCGCTCTTTTCCTATGGTCAACGTTAGTTAGCATCAGTGTGAATTATAGACACCACTGCGTTGATTTATTTTCGAACAGATACCTTCGGAGATACTCTGTGAGACAATGAATGGTATAATCTTACTTGGAAAAGCTTTTGGTTTCGAAAGGTAGAGCTTTGATTTTTAGATAACTTCAATATGCCTTTGAAGTTTTTATAATAGTTTTTTTTTTAAATAAGAATGATTTTCCCTAGCATGCAACATATATCTTAAAAGTTCAGAAAATGTGTAATGCATAGCAAAAAGTTTGATTTGTTTTAAGCAATACCAACTTCGTATAGTGGTTTCTAAGCTCGAGAACATTCAATACACAATAATAAAAAAATCAAACTAACTATAACTGTTTTGAATAGTTGTTCTTTGCAAATAATTAAATTAATATTACATGTTGATGTTGCATTTGTTTTTAAAAGACCTATGGTACCCATAGTATATGCTGTTGTTAAAGGTCATCACATAATAGAAACGGTTGTTTTGATGGTTGTATGTTTTAAAATAAATTTCCGGGGATTAGTTACGGTAGATGATATATAATTTTGAAATTAATTCATAAGTGTTAACTTAATATATATTCTAACTTGCTATTTATTAGACTTAATATATTTGAACCATTTCATAGATAAATTTCCTTAAGAATCGGATCTTTATACGAAAGTATCACAGCCAATGGGTAACTTAATGACTACATGCACATCAATTGCAATATAAATTAAATGACAAAAATAAACGAACCTTCACACTTTATTGCTCGACCATACATATGGAATAACATCACTTCATCATTTTCATTAACAAACGAGAGAAATAATTTTTCATAAATTAAGTTTGGAGATATAAATAGAAAGTAATTCTAGAAATGAAGTTATGAATATCTTCAGATTATTACAAATTGAAGATATTTTGGCTGACCATTAATATCATTTTGGCTCTTTTGAATTCTGACAACCCTGTCCATGGAGAGAAAAATGACCAACCCGACACTAAAGAACATTTCGAGATCCGAAAGATTCTCATCTGCAAACACATTTCAAGTGAGACTTACTTTTTGTAGAAAAAATAAAGCTTCAAAAATAGATTAAATTGTACAATTGTACCATTTTATTTTTAAATCAGTATTATTATCGTTATTCTTATTAATTTCAGATCTACATAACTGGTATTATTGTTTTGGTGAAATAATAATGAAAATATGGTATATTACAATCTTTTAAAATGACATGATAAGCAGTAGTATATTGTATTTCCAATGCAAGTTAATCAATATACAGTAATTATATTATTTATGTTATATCAAATTGAAATTATTTTTTCAGACATGCTAATTACATAATTAATAATATAATAGTTAGTGTTAATGTGATGCTTATATGGTATATTTTTATAATTTATATAATTTAATTGTTTCACTGTTTTAATTTTTACTTTGGTTAAAATGTTTTTGGCAATCATTAAGTTGGAACATCTCATCAAGGAAATGTGGAAAAAGTTAGCCTCGCCCCACTTACGTACATGCAGACCTTTTGACGTTGGTTATATGGCAAACAAAAATATGCTCTCTTCATTTTTATGTTATTTCATACGTTTAACTGTTTTTCTTCCAATTTCGCTTACTCTCTCTTCATTTCTATGTTATTTCATGCGTTTAATTAATCTAAATATAAATAAATAACAATAATCAACATAAATGACGATAATAACTTTAATATAAATATATATAAATGATAATAACAGTAATATTAATACAAATTAATAACAATAATAAACATTAATGATGATAACAAAAATAATAATAACGTTAATATAAATATAAATAAATAACAATAATATACATAAATGATGATAACAGAAATATTAATAACGTTAATATAAATATAAATAAATAACAAGAATATACATAAATGATGATAACAAAAATAATAATAACATTAATACAAACATAAATAAATAACAATAAAAAATATAAATGATGATAACGTTAATATAAATATAAATTAATAACAATTATAAATAATAATAATAACAACATTAATAGCAATACAAATAAATATAAATGGTGATAACATCAATATAAATATAAATAGATAACAATAATAAATATAAATAATTATAATAACAACATTAATATAAATATAAATGACGATAATAATAGTTATGTTAATTACGTTGCCACCTTCGTCAAATCCATAAGAATAAATAAACCGTTTCTTGCTTTTCATTTCAAGTTGGACAAAACAAACAAAATTTTTTCTCTTTCAATTCATCGGTTCTCCAACATCTCTTCAGCTGACTTCGAGGACCTGACATCAAAGGACACTGAGAACTTTTGAATATTTTAAAGAAAAAGAAAATCGAAATCATTCCTATTTTTAATTTCTATTATTTCGCAAAAAGCTCAATTAATTAGTGATGTAAAAATATATTGGTATTGTTTTACATACATACTTATTAAGTTAAAGTAAAATATAAACATCAAAAACACATAACGATATGATGAAGAAAGAAAGCCCTGGCTAATTTCTTCGACAATTTAGTAATATGAAAACATACATATATAATTTCTTATGAACAAGTGAAAGTTTATCAATTCTGAAATTTAAACAAAATATGCCGCCCGAACAGGGACTCGAACCCTGGACCCTCAGGTTAAAAGCCTGATGCTCTACCGACTGAGCCATCCGGGCATGTACGTAGCAGCCGAACGGTTAATAACAGAATTTTATAGAAAACATATTGTTGCATAACAGTGAAAATAATTAGTCATGATAAATAGAAATATAAAACTATTTGTTTTTATTAACACAATTCAGTTGTAATTATGTTGAACATTGATGTAGAACCTCTTTTAATCAACTATGGCCCAATTATACCAAAATATCTAGCTTTTGTTTGTCTATTACTATCCAATTCCAGTTATTTCAAATATTTGCTTTAAGTAAAAACATTTGACTTTTTGTATTTACAAATTGTTTTTAATAGTATATTGCAAAATTTTGTTTCAACACAGAAGGATGATATAATACGAGATATGGATATGCTTACACCTAGATAATTTTATAAAAAAAACCTTGTCTAAGCTTTCCTTGTATTGTAATTAAATTTTATATAATGTTTATCTCAGAAGAAATTGTATAAATAATAACTAAGAAAATAAGTCTTGCATTAGTAACTAACTTAGTACCCAAGAAAGATTGTTTATTTATGAATTATTTTCATTCCAGGCTGATGGTAAACAATTCATAACATAAATGTCGCAAACGATGAAAATTTTCGTTGGAAAACAAAGAAGTAATAATAATAGATCAATATTTTAGGTTGTGGCAGACATAAATGTGAGCCACTGTTTTATTGTTTAGCGGGGACGTAAAGCATCGCTCTATAAGCTACACTTGGTTGTTATGGTTAGGGATTTGTCCATTTTTTTCATAAGTTGGCTGAACATTTGACTTTTGTTTCAGAGCATTGATCATTTAACATATATTAAAATTGTGTGCATTAGGAACAGTTAATACTTTTTTTTGAAATAACAAGGTTTCATGGTGCTTATAGATTTATAAGTCCTTAGAGAAACTGTTTTGGATGTCCCCGCAATAAATAAATAAATAAATAAATAAATAAATAAATAAATAAATAAATACATTCAGTTTGGTTCTGTCCTAGTTTAATTTAAAATTAGTTCAGTCTACCTTTATGATGCGGCCGAAATTAGTAATAATTGCTAAACATTTTTTATAACTTTGAATATCATTTCAACTATAATAATTAAACTTTTATTTAAGTTTTATTTTATTTTAGATCTAATTGAAACACGTACTTTAAAACTAAGTTTTGAATTAAATATAGTGCAAACAAGCAATTAAAACCAACGAAAAGTAAACTATTAACATCTTTGCAGGAATTAACATATACAAGAAAGTTAAAAGCTAGTCTGTTGAAAAGTACAAAGTTCATCTTGAATTATAGTTTCCTTAACTCCAAAATATATTTAATGACTAATTTGTATTATACAAGAAGGTTGTTTCCTCCACCAGCTTGAACATATTTTAGTCCTTATGGCTACAGCTAATCCAGCGTCAAAGGGTTAATGTTTGCTGAAGAAAATGTCTAATGGCGTCCATATCAGAAACTCGTTTAAGGTCGACCCTTATCAAAGATGTCGCTTTCAAGATGGCCGAAAATAAATCAAGGAGGAAAACTGTCCTCAGTTGACAGACCATCTGCACGACAGCTGATTGTGATGACGAAATAGATACTCCGTTTTCTACGTTATGGATTCTGTTTGAGGGGCCACTATGTTACGTATTTTTTCCTTGTTTTAATGTTTTTGTGTATGTATATTAGATTTTTATTTTTTATAATATTCTTGTTTAACATAATAATATGTTGTCGAGTTATCACTACGTTACAAAAAAAAGATTTCTTCCAATATTTTTTTAAATAGTTCATAACTTAAGCTTAATTAATGAGAATGACACATGTCAAAAAGTATATTAATGTATATTAAATTATATATAACGCAAAACGAAATTGTGAAAACACTTTGCAGGAAAGACAATTAGCAAACCATACATGCAGGAGCTATGCATCATATCTACAGTAAGGTTTCATAATTAAAAATGGAAATTTAATTCACAAGTTATCTGTTATTTGTCTATTAAAAACAAACAAAAAATATATTCAATGGTATTCACAAAATTTCATTCCATAAAAAGAATAATATAAATATAATAATTATACAATGACCGTATTTCAATTAATAGTTGACATTTCAATTTTAAAATTCAATTGTTTATTCAATTATAACTCACCTTTTTAATTAATTTTTCTGGATGGCTTGAGCAACTCTAGCCGTGTCACCTCATTACATAACCTATTACCAACTGATTTACATATACAATCGATTTTATATTGAAAATAAATATTTCAACAATTAAAAATTTAATAAAAACATTTAAACTTCATTCATTTAAAATATTTATTTGTCAAGGATTCACCTGATTTTATTTAATTAAAGATTTGTGAGAGATTCATTACAATATTTCTTGAATACGTTGACTGTTTATATGTTAATTAAATATAATAAGGAATATTACAGTAGATTGTATATATATATATATATATATATATATATTTATATATATATTTAT
>JARUHE010305062.1:0-21305 GCA_031471125.1 Archaeomysis grebnitzkii | reverse complement strand
ACGTTTAAACAACGTTATCAGATGTTTATACAACGTTGGCTTCAATACTAATTTCAATGACAAAGGTTTTACAAAATGCAACGTTTTAGTAACGTTTAAATTGGGTTTGTTGTTTAACACACCTCAGTTCAACTCGGAAACAATGGTTGAAACAACGTTGGTTGCCCACTGGGTATATATGTATAAACATCCTATTCAAAATTATTATTTTTTAATATAATTTTTTTGGCAGGATAAATAATTTAATTGTATTATGTTATTTCTGTTTTATTAATTTTTTTTATATTTTTCTTTACGAAGTTGACTAGATTTTATAGGTGTATAATAACAGTGGTATACATACAAGCACTTGTTTTTGTTGTAAATATTAATATCAAAACGAAAATGAAACTGTCTTGTGTCTCAAACTTTGATATTTAAATTCAATTTAAATGCAATCAACTTTATAGCCAACTAGTTAAAGTTAGGTAGATTGTTTGTCGTTGTATATTTTCTTGCAACATCACTTTTCTATTAATAAATACATTAACGTTGTTTTAAAGCTTACACAGAGCATTTATTTGTTCGCATATTGTATGTTGTTTTCAAATTTTAGTAACAGCTAAAATAAGTATTTCTTATGTTCAGGTAACATGCACATTTCAAAAATTGAAACATTTTTAAAGTTCTTGTTAAACTACCAAATTAAAAAAAGTATTTGTAGTTAAGTATTGGCCAACCTCATATAATATAACACCAAATAACAAATTATTATTTTGGGAAATACAAATTTGAAATAGCTTTTCTACTGCTACAAAGTAGATTTTGTGTTCACTAAATGTTATTGTATTTGTATTAATATTGTTGTTGTTATTATTAAAAAAAACATTATTACAAACAATCATCGTTGTTTTCATTGTTAATGGTGAATGTGCTCAGCAGTGATTTCCTTGTCTAAATGATAAATTATATATTTTTTATAACTCACGTCAAGGTATTATTATTAAAACAAACCAGCCACTGGGGGAGGGGAAGGCAGACCGACTCAGTTAGCCCGATACGAAATGATAATATGCGTCGTCGCCCGTAATGGACCCATAAACAAATTGTCCTAACTCTGCGGTCCAGCCAGGACTATGGCACCAGGAGCAGGTGCAACCAAATAGAGATTTGCAACGCTAAATGTTGGGTCGATGACAAAAGGAGGCTGAGCTTTAGCCTACCTAATGAAAAGCCGTAAGATTGATGTTATGCGCCTCCAGAAAACAAAAAAGGACTTGACATAGGGCAAGAGAGTTAGGAGAGGGGTATAAAATTACATTGCGAGGAACAAACAGAGAAGGAAGAAATAGAGCTGGAACTTTTGCTATCGAAGTAAATGGACACTATGAAGTTAACAGGAAAAATGATTGAATTAGATGGTTAAGGATAACATTAGATGAGTTCATATTTAATGTTTTTAGTGGCCATGCACCACAATAGGGTTGTCCAGAGTAAGAGAATGAACAGTTTTTGATGAAACTATAAGAAGAAATAGAGAGGATTGAAGAAAGTGAGAGATTTTAATGAACATATCGGTAAATGTTTTTGATGTTATCAGAAGCATCAATGAAGGCAATGTTTTTGGAAAAGGAAATGCTAAAGGAGGGAGAGTGGTCATTACATATTTTGAGAGGCGATAAAGTCAGCCATATTGACTTTCTATTCTATAAAGTAAGATTATACCAGAAGGCCATGTAGCCGCAATATCGTTTGTTGGTCATTATATCTGATAGCGGATAAATAATCCTACAAAAAAAGCTGTAAGGAAGCTAATGGAATTGTTGCTGTTTCCAAGGCTAAGCATACGGTCAGCTTTATAAAAAGTTAAACACTAAAGATGACCAAGAAAAGGTTTTTAAGTTATCAACAATGAAAAACAAAAGTGCATAAGATGTAACACACGTCAGACATATGAAAGATGACAATGGAAATGAGACCAATAAAGAAGTTGATATTGTTAGGAAATGGAAACAATAATTTGAAAATATATTGAATGAAGAGAATGAAAGATTTTTGAGAGGGGATGGAGAATCTAGCAATGGTGATATAAGAGAGAAGACAAGACATGAGACGGAGATGGCGCCTAGACGAAAGAAGTATCGAAAAACAACAGGACATGATTAAATTCCAATTAAAGTATGGAAAATGCTTGAGGAGGTGGGCATCGATGTGTTGTGGTAACTTATGACTGTAATTATGGAGCAAGAACGTATACCAGAGAAAAATAATGGAGAGCATATCAGTACCAATATCTAAAAACAAATGTGATGTTCAAAGCTGTGAAAACTAAAGAAAGATTAAACAAATGCCATACACTTGAATTGCTAGAGAGGATTTTAGATTGGAGACTTAGACAAGAAGTCTGTATTGGCAGGCAAAATTTAGGTTTTATGACAGGCTTGGGTACGATTGGATGATGAGATTGATGTTAAGACTGTCTAGAAAAAATATAACAAGAAATGAATTCATTAGAGAAGCAGTGAAGATGATGGAAACATCCAAGAAAGAACGAGAGCCAAGACTGAGATGGTATGGACATCTGATGAGAAAATTGGCCAAAAACATGTAAGAAGAGATGTGATGAAGATGGAAGGAAATACAAGAAAAGGCCGAGTAGGATTGGATAGCATTGCTAGATTTAAGAAAAAAAATGAAATCATACCTTTTTGATTTTTATTTTAGCTAGGAGTAATTTTTTACATTATTTGTATCTATGCTCTGATGTTAACAAGATTATTCCTTTCTTAATAAAATTTTAATCATGACAAGGTCTCACGACAGATATTAAAAACATTTCATTTATTTTAAATTGTGAAGCGCGATAGCAAAAAAGTTTCTATTGTTTGCTCTATATAGGAAAAATGATTGATTGATTGAAAAACTATGTGGAAAGACGTCATACATAAAGATCTGAGAGATAAAATAATCACGAAGAGAACATACTAATTCGGAATGTGTGGAGAAGGCTCATTTATAATGGATACCCCGAATGGGGATAAACTTGGAAGAAGAAGTATTAATTTTACTGTTATTGATATTATAACTACAATTAATATAAATTTAGTATAATTTGTTTTCAACCTTATTACTAGAGGAGGCAAATTAATGTCAGTGTTCAGTAAAAGTTTTTGATAACTAATAATTCTTAATTTCATTCGAATTAAACATTCTTTATATACAATATCAATTTATCTAAACTGTGTTCTGAGTAAACGTTGTTGGTAATTAATATTTATCAATTTTACTTAAAGTAAATATTGATTTAAAACCTAAAAAAAAGAAATTTGTTAATCAAACTTTGATTTTGGTCTACCCTGAAAAAAGTTGAAAAACACCCAAAAAACTACTATTTGAAAAGGATATCTTTTTGTAAAATTTCTTCTTTGTAAAGGTTGTTGAAATTTCATTTTTTCATTTTTTATAAGTAAACATTCCTGTAAAGAAATAGACAAGTTATAAACCAAAATTTTATTTTAGCTAACCCTGTTAAAAACATACGTTTACTGTTATTGCATGCGTTAATGTGAAGAAAAAATGTAACTACTGTTCTCAGCCGTCCAGGGTACGCTCTTTAAGCCACATGAACAATGTAGCCTTATCCAACTGTACCGCCGTGGGGAACCCATCCACCGTGGTACAGATGTATAAAGCTCTATTCCTCACGTGGTTTGAAGAGCGAGCACTGGATGGCTGAAGGTAGTAGTTGAAAAAAGTATTCACGTCAAAAACATAAACTAGTTTTCACCAGAGAATGTTATACCATTGTTACCTATTACTGTATTTCAAAAAGTATAAGTTTGTGTTGAAAGACTTCTTAGTAAAATTTGTAGAGAATTAACTGTTCTTCGTTTTATTGAAATAAAAATTCATGTAAAGTTGAAAATAAAATAGTTTATTTTAATGTATTTCAAAACTCATGAAGAAGAAACACCTACAAAGCTAGTATATACATAGAAAAACAATCATTGCTTATATTTTATATTTTATAAATGCAAATGGTTAGAACTAAAAGCCCTTCATTTTATTTTAAAATAAAAATCAAAGAACTTAGTCTGGACAACAATAACGACAGTATCAATGACGACATAAATCCAAAATACAGTATGTATATAAATCTTTCACTTCACTTCGCTTACATGTTTGATAAAAATGAACAGAGAACAAAATTTCCAACTGCTCTGAATCTTTCTTATTGAAGGTGTGCTCTAGGGTGAAACTATATTTTAAATTAAGATCTATTTTTTCTTTCTGGTTAAAAAATATGTTTTTATTATTTGTTGATGTTTTTAAGTCTTCGAAAAGAATAGAATTATTGCTTGTGTTGCGAGCTTTTTTAATCATTATTTTTGAATTAATACTTGACTAACAATCTAGCTGTCTCTTATAACAGTTTCTAATTTGTCCATTGAATAAACTGCAAGGTGATAGAATTATTAATTATGCATGTTTGTGTTGTATTACAATGTAGTGAACTACAGAATGTATATACTCTTAAAAAACTTGACAAGCTTATTTTGTCTCAGCGTAATCTAAGCTATCTTTAAAAAATGAAATTCATTATTTCAACAATACAAATATTCAGAAGGGACTTTAACCATTAAGATAATGAAAGTTTCTAGCCAAAGATAGAGGAGATTTGAATAAACATTTAGGTATTACAATATTTGCTTAACAGCTAGATTTTGTGGAAGTGTAAAACAATTTTCATACAAACAGAGAAGCCAGTCGTTCTGTTTTGTTTGTTTTTCAACATGATATCGAACTATTTGCCTTATATCATTTGAAATATTAGATGCAACATTACCTGATAAAATGTACTTTTATCAAAGTGTTAAACGCATTCTCAATAATTATAAACCAATTTGTATTTAATGTGGATATAACGTTCATACAATATTGCTTTGAAAACATCCTCTCGAGAAAGTTTAATCCAATCAGCTCTAACACAACGGTACATAGACATTTATAAAATAATTTTCTTTTAATTAGCAAGCGTTTAACGTTTCTGAAACGTTTTCCAAGTTTTCCACAACAAGCCTATATTGAACGTTTTATTAACGTAGGTTTTAGAACCATGGGTCAACTAACCCACGTACAACGTATTAGTAACGTTTATTTCGGGTATTTTGCTGCAAACCTCAATTCACCTCACATACAACTTTTAATAAGCTTAGTTTTGAGAGCCTTCAATGAATTACTATTTGAGTACTACATAAAAACTATGAATTTGTTGGGATTGCCCTGCCCCCAGCTCTCATTCCCAAACCATATACATAAAAACGCTTGACAATTTTCATCTTGACGGTTCAACTTAATTTTAATTGTTTTTACAAAGAAGGAGATCTGCATACATATAAACATACTCCTTAATTTTAACAACGCCCAAAAAATAAGAATATTTCTTAACTTAAAAATGATGTGAATTATAACGGGTTAAGTTATTTAATAAGCTATAATAAATAAACAAAAATAGTATGAATATTTTGCATAATTACGTCTCAATGTTTTACAAGAACAACCAATAAAATGGTGTAATACTGTACATATATTTTCATGATTTTATTTTTTAAATTGATTCTTATTTCTTGCGTGAGAGTACATGTAAGAAGGTTTCCACAAGTTGATCTAAATGAAATTGAAATCGTACAAATAATATATTACCGAATTGAGCTATGTAATTTTACTTTAACCTGTGTATAGTTTTTTTGCACAAAAAACACAGCCTTTTCAAAACACGTTTGTTATGGGTTTTATTTGGTTTATCTTAATATCTTTAAAATATTATGTAATTATTAGATTTTAAATTGTTTATATAAATATAAAAAACAATTATTTGTTTTTATCAGGACAACTATTATTGCAGATATAGATTAAAATATGTGTGTTACATTGATTTTAAATTGCTGGTTTGATTAATACTCATTAGCTACTAAATGTATTCTCTAATGATTCTCATGCTTGTATTTATATGGTTAAACATGGTGTTGCAAACATTTTTGATAAATAAACAATATATATCGTAAAGTTAAAATAAATATTGAATTGTGTTTTTACATTATTTTTACTAATATATTTATAAAACAGGGTAAGGATCAGCCAAGGTAAATTTAAATAGCTTAATATTAGCCAAACAAACTATGTGTTTATATGATGAAAACAATAATAATACACTTGATAAATTCTACACAATTTAATTAATTCAGTGTTATAATGCATACCAGCATATTTAATTAATATATGATATATTGATAATTATTACTAAATTATGAAAGATTATAAATAATTGCAGACTATTATTTCATTTATTTCAATAAAATATGATTCTTAATTAGATAAATAAAATAAAATATCAAATGTTATTGAATTAAATTTCAATAAATATTGACTTTACAAAATATAATCCCTATGATAATATTGTTCTGAATTATATATAAAGCCATTCATGTTCAATAAAAAGTCTGTAAAAGACAAACATAAAATTTCTTTTTTTTTAAAAAACATCTATTAACTGGTGTCTAATTCTAGTCAGAAAGTTGAAACCTATTATTGCATTAAATACGAATTTCTACAAACTTCCCTTGGAATATATTGTTCAGAATTATATGTAAAACCATTCAAGTTCAATAAAAAAATCGGTAAAATGAAAACTTGAAATTTTTTCATCAAAAATGTACTAAGAGCAAAAAATATTCGGCTCCGCAAATAGAATAAATACGACGAAATAAAGAAATTTAAATCATATTTCTTACCTAAACCATTTTATGTTGAGAAGAATTATAGGGAATCTTCCTTTCTTACATGATAGCTCTATCTAACGTTAATTTATTTGTGCTAGGCTTTTCCCGCTCAGTAGATGGGTCTTACGTCTTTGTTGCACGGAGAAAAATTTCCATACAATGGAGTGAACATTGGAGATTTGGCACAGGCGCTCTTTTCATGCTTAATGAGTGGAAACGCCTTTGTTTGCAATATAATTCTTAAATATGAAATTAATATTTATAAAGAACTACTGCAGAATGTCAATTCATGCACTAACATACTATATTGTTAATGCAAACTCATAAATTTAACAATAAAATAGAATATCTAAAAAAAACACAATAAAAAACGTGTTTTTTTTGCAACACTAAGTTAAATCCTTTTATTCAACAATTATTAATTACAAGTTAAATCAAATTGTCAGCATTACTACCATTTTGAGGTTTGACAGAATATAAATCATTTCTACTTGACACTTTCACCAACCATCTATATGAATTCAATGCAATTGTACATGAATCATATGTTATTCTATCTTGCCATTTCTCACCACCTATATATTTTCATGTCATAGTCTACAATTTTTATTATATTACTATATTGTAATAAATTAATTGTACTCCTATGGAAATTTAAACAAATAAAAAAGTAATAAAGTTTTCATTCACAACTAAATCAATTTAAATAACATATTGATTATTTCATATCAAGGTAAAATAAAAATGTGGCTGATGAAAGATATGTTTGATTACTCTCTCACCAAGAAATATGCCAGATGTGATTAATATAAAATGTTCATGTTTAATTGATCCACTTGCAGGATCGACCCAAGTGGAATGCCAGGCCTGAGACAAGACAATGCCAAAGGTAATCCAGCAACACCTGGACCTGCTCCCTCTTCGATTAAACAATCTTCTTTAAGAATTGGAGAGGATTGTATGGTTTACAGGTAATGTATGCAGTTATTGTAAAATTATGCTAAATATTGTACAATAGTTTCACTTTGTTGCATTGTATACGTTGTTCTAATAATTAGGGTGTCCATCCTACGGATACCCTATTACAATCGACATGAGTGGGTCAATCCGTCGTTCTCGTCGTCTGCGGCGTTTCGCGTTCACAAATTAGGTGAAGGTAAATGTTAAAGTTTTTTTATTTTCTATTTTGCAGAGATTTTTATTGAACAAAGTTTATAGATAATGAGCTTAATAATAACTGCTTAAATGAAAAAAAAACTATATATTATATTTAACTCCGGAATAATAGCCTACATCTGGCACACTGTACATCATTAAGTATTTTACATAAACAGAATAACACATAATTACCAACAAAAATCCTCAGCTACCCGGTTTGCAGATCTGAAAAACATGTAATCAATCGGCAAGTGTGAAAATATTTCTTGTTGCAATAATAATATGTTATCCTGTCTTACCTCCTACATTGTATCATATTCATTTAGATATATTTTGAAAAAACCTGCAGGCCAATATAATTAGGTATATGTTAAACTTTTTTTTTTTTGAAATGGTGAAACCTGGCAACCTTCGGTGACGTCTCCAGAGCTAAGCTAGTTACCCTAGCTGTAGCACTTTTCAGTTAAAATTTGGACTGCACAGCCTAGGATGGCAAAGTACATTTGGATGAACATACTAAACACCAACCATGCATTACTGCTACTTGACCGAAGTAGTCAATAAACGTCCAGAACTGGCTGAGGTCGGAAAGAGGTGACCCATCCTATGCATCCTACTCGGATGTGGTACCAATTAATGCCGGAAATTGGACCAACATAGGGTATTGCGAATTATTTGCATGAAATGATGCGCTTATCTTGACATCTTACTCGTTCATTATAGAATCAGTGATGGCGTCGTCAGTTGTATAACAGTATGTGTGGCCGGTACAGAAACAATCACCAAGTTCAGCATTGGTATGTCACGAGAATGGACTAGGGAGGGATACTGGACCGTGATGTACAGTGTGCCAGACTACGACTATTCTTCCTCCGTTAAATTTCTATATCTTATAAAGTTCATTTTCTTTAAAAAGGACGTTTTATATATAAAATCAACTTAGAAAATATTTCAAATAGCTCAAATTATCTTAGAAACTATTTCACTATTTTTATAAGAGGTGAAGGTAAATGTTGAGCATTTTTTTTTTATAAATTTACAGTTTTACTTGAATAATAACTTTTCTTAAAAAAAACAAGTTCCTATAGATTTTTTTCCCTAAAAATGGTGGTTTTAATGAACTGAAAAATATTTCGCTATTTTTATAAGAGGTGAAGACAAATGATAAGTTTTTTTATAAGTTCAATTAATCTATCTTTTACTGAAACCATTTGTTACCTCTGGTTGATGGATGCCCTATTATATCCAATTTTTTTCTTATTAACTTCTATGGATAACACATCTTTCATAGTTATCTTTGCACTTATAAAGGTAAATAATAACACATTATGTTTATCTTTTCCTCTTGCAAATTGAAATAATACAATTATAAAGATTATCGCCATTTTGATTTTAAGTTTAATTTATCTATGACACTTACCATTCTTTTTTTCTCTTTAATATATTATTCTTCTTATAAAGTTTTTCATTGGTGTCAAGAAGTATCAAATTTTAATTTATTTTAAGAGATTCATTTTTGTTAAGCGGGTGAAACAAAGTTGAGACATAATGGTTACCATTCCGTAATTGTTGTCCGATGTATCATTCAACAAAATATTAGAAAGTTTTTTGTTTATGGATCAAATCACTTGAAACTTGGTACATAAAAATATTTAATTTATTCATACTCATTCATTCTAAAAAAAATTGTTCATTATGACCTATTTGTTAATATTACTAAGAGTAGTTCTTTTCTAAAAAAATAAACTTATGTTTATTGACATTTTAACAAATAATTTTTTCACTAAATGTGCTATTGCCAGTCATATGTGTCTTTTTATGCAATTAGTTCTACAGGAATACCAACAACATGGAAACTAAATCATTAGAAAAGTACAGGCGTCCCCCAATTTTATTGAAACGATTTCTTGTTTCAATGTGAATAAGGCGAGAGCTAAATATCGCATTTATTATAGTTATCATAAAAGATGGGCAGGTTTCTGTTACTTTTTTATAGTTACCTGGAATTTTTTTTGGAGAAAACAAAGATTCTTAGAGTACACTATGAAAAACAAGTTTGCATAAGTGTTTGAATAATAGTAAGTGATGCCTTGTTAGAATTTATAATCAACCCCCATAATAAACTCTTTAATTTTTTATATTTATTATCTAAAATTATTATTTTTATCCAAGCTTTCAGAAATGCAATTTTTTAACAATATAAGAGATACATCTTCTTTTGATTTTCAATACATTTGTATTATCTTGTCAGAGTACTTAAAAAATAATAAGATTTAAACATCTCATGTTTTTGGTACGCTGTTGAACTTGTTGTGGTGCAGATCATTCTATTATTCTATTATATCATACAAATTCTTTAATAATGATAAAAAAAAGTATAAAATTAAATGACCTTGGCTATACATTATTATTTTTCCATTTATATATTCTATCTAACTTAATACTTACAGGTGTATGGAATGTGGAGAGGTGGTGGAAGAGTTCTCCAATGAGGATCTTGGTCTTTGCATAATTGTTTTGTCCACGTTTGTCCATAGACAGCCTACTCTTGCGGCCCCTTTGCTACCTCGGATGCTTAAAGCTGTTGCAAGGTATTCACGATGTCTTGTTATGATTCTTGCAAAACATTATTTGTGAAATTAACAAGGCAATCAATAGTTTAAAATATTTATGTTATAATGAATTATTGATTAATCAGCGTCTTGTCATAACTTTTCCATTCATTCATTGAGGTTTATGTTTTTATGTTAAGTTTTTGAATCTTTGATCAATGTTTTATATAAAGTTAATCAATGTGCTTGTTTTCGTAATCAGAGTTTCAGGAAGTGAAGTTTTTTGCTGGCAATACGAAAGTTGTGTTCATCTACCGGGGTCAGCAACCAGCATTGGTCGTCAGTTTCTTCGCTGCGTTCTTCATCAGTTGGCTCCAAATCAAATATTTAATCAAATCTTCCATACTAATATTCCAGGTATGGCTGACCTTGATCAAAAACCTGAATTAAGTTAACCTCTATATAAAGATGTACTGCCAATATATTGGAGGACGTTCTTTCAAGACTAAACAATTGATTAGGGTTTTTTATGACAATTGTTATGTACTTTTAGTACAAAAAATAGTTTCTTTCAAGTAATGTGAGATTGAGAATATAATCTTTTTGCAACAAACTTATTTAATACCCTGATTGCTAGACAGTGATCTATTCATGGCTACTTTATTGATGTTTTAACAATGAATTTTTATTTGCAGAACATCATCGACTGAGATTGTTTAAAACTTTGGCTCAAGCTTTGACAGACTTCAATGAACTGAATCCGTCTGCTCCAATTCAACTCTTACTTGAGGTTATTTTCATTTCTAAGTTATATTTGCAAACAATATATTTGTTGTTGTCAACTCTGATCTTAGCCAAACCTAATTTCAAGTTCTTTTGTGAAGGCAATGTTATTCAATAGTGGATCAAATCGGAAATGAATCAAATTTTCTAATTAGTTTTTTGAAAAAAATATATTGTTTTTTATATTTTGATTTCATTCATGTACCATATTATTGGAAATGAAGTGTACATAAATAGTCTCTGAAGTGAATTTCTGATTAATTGATTCTTACTCATTTTGTAACACTCTTTTTGATTGACATTTCTGGTAAGAAAACAATATATCTTAGATAAAATTGTTTTTTCTTATATTTTGGTTTAATTCATGTACAAATAAATTTGAAATAAAGTGTACATACAGGTGTTTCTCAGGTAAATGTTTCATTAAATTATATTTTCCCACATTGTAACACCCTTTTTGGTTGACATTTCTAATTGGGGACATAAAAATATTCTTGATAATTTTTCGATATTTTATTGCTTTGTAACAAACTTTTCGGTTGAAATTTCTGATTGAGGACATAGAATTATTTTAGATGTTTTTTTAAAATTACACATTTGAACCATTCGGCTCTTAGGTTACCAGTTTCATAAACAATTGTTTTAACTCTCATTTATATAGAAGCTACAGTTCATAGGTGTTGTTTTACAAGAGGTGAAGGCATATGTTGAACTTTTTTTATTTTATAATCTGTTTTATTGAAATTTACTCAGCTTTTTTTTCATAAATAATATGTATATATTTCACATAAGATAATTAGCTGGCTGTCTATGGTTAATTAAAGATATATGGTAGCTATCCTACGATACTATATTGGTATCATTAATATGTTTTATTGTGTTCATGGGTACCCTATTATATCCACACACAAATAATTGTAAAGCATTTGTCTTTGTTTTTTTTTCTTATAATAGTTTTCAAATGAGTTTAGTACTGAAAAAACGATGTATACATCACAAAATATTTTATGTTGAACCAATGATAACTACACAAGAACTTGAGAAAAATTTGTTTTGTTTGATCAATTAAAAAAATTCCCCACCAGAACTTTAACAGTTACAAGATTCTTCCGACCGAGAATTTGAGTCACTTGCTAGGGAATGTTTCTTCCTACATGGACTGCATAAGTCAAGATGGGAGTGGAGGCCTCAATTCGGCGCTGGTTCCTCTGTTTGACACATTCTTCCGTAAAATACAGTTTGGTATTCACATTACCGAAGATGTCAACCCGACACTAAAAATATTTGTTGGCATTTTGAAAATCCAAGGAATTGCTGTCCATAAAGTGAGTAATAGCTGCATGATATTGGTTATATAGTTGCTTTTACTATTTTTAATCTTTCTAGTTTTTATTATTGAGTAAATGAAACTATTTCGTAGTAGGTGGCAATGGCTTTGTTCAATAAAAGTTAGGTTTTTGTTTTGCCTTGGGCCCATCTTTGGTGCATAGTCCTTGGCTTTTCCAGAGTGAAACTTTTGTCTGTTCAAAAAAAATGATTTTTTCTCACTTTTTAATACTCTTTTTGATTGAAATTTCATAAAAATATTTTTGTCATGTAGTTTGATGCATGCGCCTATAGAATCTGGTTGGTGACTCCACATATCTTGCACTTTCCCAATGTCATTCCAAATATGAATTGAGATATATTTTCTTTCTCTTAACATTTAGTTATGTTTTTCACTTTTCAGCTGGTCCTAGGGAGCTACTGATTGTAGTGCCTGATTTCACCCAAACTTCCATGTAATCAATGTTGTTTGTATCTGAAATATAAGTTCTCTATTGAAGGAAGAAGGTTTGTTCACTTAAAAAATGTGACCATTTGTATTCAAGATTTTTCATTCAAAACCATTTGATAACTGTAAAAGCATATACGAGGTCATTTGTCAAATTTTAAGAAAATGAGTTTTCTTAGGCATAGAAAAAGAAAGATATGTTATTAAGAACAATGTTTTGGTAGAGGGTGGAAAGTTTTCTGCAATAGAATGGCCCGATGAAGTGATTCTTTCAAAGTTAACCCAGATGTATGGACGTTTATGGGCATGCTCAAGTTTATTATTCAATCATTTGATATTCATCACCATATAAATTTACCTGTCAAAATTTTTTTGTACCGTAACATTTCAAGTATTGATTGTATATCTATTTTCAGAACATCCTAGAACCGATGTCTAAAATTATAAGCTATGGTATACAACACACGAATGCTAAAATTGACCTTCTGAACGACCTTTGCTACTTGTGTAACAGAATCTTTACAAGGGTGAGTGAAAGTATTACATTTTTTAAGGATGAGTAAAAGTATTACATTTTTTTTAAGGATGAGTGAAGGTATTATTGAGCGTGCCAGCGGCAAAGCTCTACTAAGGTGTCAATATTCCGTCATTGGCATAGTAGTTGTATCAAAAATTTCAAGAAAAACTTTAAAGTTTTTTGTTTTTCGACATACACAGTTAGCATTTATATCTAAAATGAACAGTTATAACGTACATTAAAACTTCACAAGTAATATTTTTTTGAAGAAACTTATAATTATTTAAATATAAGAGTTTTCATGAAATTTGTTTGTGAAATTTGCCTTTTTTTTAAATATTCAAGTAAAACATTTAAGTATTTGTTTGTTGACCTACAGTTATCATTTATAACTCCAATAAACAGTTATGAAATGTACATTAAATTTTACGCGAGACATTGGTACACCGCGGTCGTCTGGTTATTAAATAAAAAACCTTTTTTATTAACAAGTTATTTCACAGTTATTTTTAGAACCATTTTATTACAGATACATGTTTAAAATGCGAGAATAAATTTAATTATATGTTTAGTAGTGGTGTTAAATTAATCACACTGTGCAGTTTGTCCAGTACAATAAAACTGAAACAGACTGAAATGTTGTTTATGTTATAGGAAAAATCTCCATTTCAGGCATACTGATTCAACACCATTACCCCTGTCTTTTTGCCACATTTTCTTTGTGTGGATGTTTTATGATTCTACGTTTTAGGAACTTTCTACAATTTATTATTCTACATTTCAGGAATTTTACTGTAATTCCAGTGCTGTTTAGATATGTAGAATACAAAAAAATTATCCATTAAAGAGGAAAACTATTTTTATTTTTAGGAGAGAGATAAGCTGCTACTATCTCGTCTAATCACCTTTGAACTTGTTCAAGCTTTGAAATTCAAAACTACGATACCAGATACGAATATGGTGGGATTAGTCCAGCTAGTTCTACTTGTAAGTTCTTGTATATTTTTTAATATCCTTAAGCTTATAAATGTTTTATTACAGTCTAATATTTTTGGATTGTAAATCTGTGAAATCGGTAATTATATAAATGAATTCATGGTTAACCGAGATTTTTATTCGAAATTTTAGAGAAAAGTTTGTTTAAAACAATTGGAAGAACTAGAGATTAAGGATTTTTTCATAAACTTTATATTTTATTAAATGATAGACCTTTTGAAAACTCAGCAATTATATCAAATCATTAAATTCATAGTTAACCAAAATTTTGTGTTTGACGGTTTAGATTAAAGCTTATTTAAAATAAATAGAAGAACTGGAGATTCAAGATGGAATGCCCGAAGGATTTTTAGCTACCACTTAGTAGGATTATGAAAAAAAAAATAAAAAAAATCTATTTAAATCTTGGTTAACCACAACTTAGTAGAATTATGAAAAAAAAAATATTTTCATTTTTGTTTTACATATATTTTTATTTAACAGGAATGGTTTTATATATATTTCTGGACAATATAAATTTTTTGTAAAGTGAATATTTATTGAAATAATAGGTTTTTAAATCTAGGTTAGCTACCACTTATTAGAACTATGAAAAAAATTATTTTTTTAATATATATATATATATATATATATATATATATAGTAATTTTTTTGTATTCATAGCTTCTACTCGGTCACAGCCTTAATTCGGTTAAGACTTTCCCTTGTACTTATATTTATGAAATTTGGATTAATAGACTTCTCTAGAGATAAGTGATATCTTCTATCAGAAAATATTTTTTTTTTAATTTATAAAATATTTAATTATTTTAAAAAAAAACATAAATTTAGAAACCGCTTCTAATGCGTAGTATTTACTTGTTCTTGTGTATGTTTTTGTTACAATAACCATCAAAATAATTGAAAACTGTATACAGTATTTGGTTGTTTAGGACTTGTTCCTTAGGCAGTAGTACATATTAAATTTTAAAAAATATGTTAATCAAATTTGAAAATGGTGTTAATGAATATGCTATTTAAAAAAGGTTTTTTCTGCAGGAAGTGATTCATGACCATTTCCATTTTGACCTGATATAATGTTTCATCTTTTGCTTTTATACTTAAAATAGTAAATTTTCTTAATTCTTCTCATTAATATTTGCAAGTTATACATTTCTTGTCCAGTTTTGATAAATCAATTTTTCACTGTATAGGATAGTGGAGGAAGTTTGGGCAATAATTCTGTTGTTGGAAATATGATTCCAAATATTCAGGAAACTCCTCCGTCTGTGCAGAACAATTGCACGGCTGAATGTATGCGATCGCACCTCCAAGACGCTTCAGAATTTTTGGCAGATGTTCACACACTTACAAAAATTAAGGTAGGTTTTGGTTGAAATGATAAAATAGAATAGTCTTAATAAGCATATAAATATTATTAAATAGTCATAATCTCTTGTGAAGTAGTCAACATAGATTCTTGAGTTATGTTGAATCAATGTTTCTAAAGCATCTTGTCAACATAAATATGGTTAAAAAAATATATTTTTTTTACAAACAATACAAATTATTTATTTTATATCCTGAAAGTTGATGGTTAAAGTTTGCTATCTTACATAAGGCTCATTCACTTTTAACTATACACCAGGTCTACTATTTGTGCATATTCTGTTTTAATTTTTGTTCAGCCTGCTACATCAGATTATTATACAATATTTCTATATACTTTACTTTCCATTTTTGCCAGGAAGTTATACGTTGTTTTATAATCAATGTTTATATAAAATATGACAATAAGTAGCAGATTCTTTTGACAGACTTATCTTATAAGGAGAGATGAAGCAGTGTTGCTTAGTTTGTAACAACACTCTAAAGTTTGAAATGGCTTCATTGTGACCCTCTTGATCCGAGTAGCAAATAGAGTACTTTAAATTTTTTCTTTACTCTTTCCTTCATTTCATATCATGGCTTTCTTCTTTTTGTCCTTGTCAGTTTTTGTGTTTCTCAAACTTTGATTTACATTCCATTCATTTTAACAATGATTGCATTTGATCATGCTGGTGATAGCTATTTAAAAAAAAAACAAGAATGGTCTATACAATACAATTGTTTGTGGCATAGATATCTATGTTACGAACAATTTGTATTGTATAAGCTATTATTTTTTGTCTTAATTGACGTTTTTATGGTATATTCCATTCTTGGTTTTTCTTAATAGCTATGATAGCCCGATCCAACACCACCAATACAATGTAGAAGCTGTCAGATAAAAATTTGAAAAAAGCAAAAAGATAAAAAATTCATTTGCAAAAGTTATTTTCTTTCAGAAGGTTATGTTTTTGTTTTTTGTAATTAATTTTATATTTTCAAAATAATGTTTGAATGTTTTCCTGTATTAGGTTAATTGCACCAATGGAACTGGCCTCAATGAAGATACACTTGG
The DNA here is from genome assembly GCA_031471125.1 of Archaeomysis grebnitzkii. Classification (NCBI taxonomy): domain Eukaryota; kingdom Metazoa; phylum Arthropoda; class Malacostraca; order Mysida; family Mysidae; genus Archaeomysis; species Archaeomysis grebnitzkii. Next base: position 4,345 of record JARUHE010305062.1, on the reverse strand, counting down.
AGGGGTAGTGAAAGCAGGCATTGCACAATATTTAGCCTTAGAGTTGGCACGCGGCTCTGCGAGAGACAAATCAAAGACAAACCAAATGATCATACCTTGGTTGAATAGTGCTCCAGTTACAGGACAACAAGGCCCTAAAGAGTTTATTGAATGTGTTGCACATATTCGACTGTTGTCTTGGATTTTGTTGGGGGCTTTAACTCACACTTGTCATAAAGGAGTTGCCAATGGGACGTGTCAACCTATAGCTCCAGAATCTTCTTGTATAATAGCTGATCATATTCAGGTATTGTTTATTCAGTAATTATTTCATACATCTCATAGTGATGTGTTCTGTTCATCACCAATGAAAATTAAAATATAAAAATAACTTAAATTTTACTAGACAATACATAGAAAATCAAAGAACTCAGATTATTAGTCTATTAATCTGTTAAACATCAGCAAAAAACAAATTTTGCCTCCAATGATAGAAAAGCAAATGACCCCCTAGTTGACATTAAATATTTACTTACTGATCACTCGTAGATGCTTCTTTAGGGAGGAAACGAATTGAATTTTGTTCAAAAGTGAGGTGATTGAATTTAAGTTGCCTCTGCTGCAAAAAATTGGGACAGGAAAGGACAAGGTGCTTGGATAGTGTAATAATCAGTGTGCCAGAAACTACAGATTTCCTGTTGGACTCCAACAACTCAATAACTCACAAATTAACTCCAGGATTCCAACATCGCTAATAGTATTGTGCAAAAAACTGTTATGGTTCTTAAAATTATCTTAGATTTAAAAAAGCTAAACCTATCGCTGGAAGAATATTGCTGTAAAAATAAAATACAAAAATATCAGTGAAAAGTCAATAATTAAGCCACACTTATTTAAAACATCATGGTATTGCTTCTGTTTAGTCCTTGGCTATTGGCAATGCTTAAGATAACCATCTCCTGAACTCCAATCTTCAAGATGTTATGTTTTTTTATTGAACTCCAACAACCCTAAAATTGTGTTTCTGGCACCCTAGTATAAATGTAGTTGGCAGTCATGAATTTGTGTTGCCAACTCTATGTTAGTATATGTTTGACATTAATAGATTACTTTCTTCAGTACAAAAATAATTTCAAGCCAAAGACCAAAATGAATGTCGTTTACCAACCAATATACTGTAATCTGCAAGATAAATAAAACTACAATATTTCCAATGTAGGTGATTTGCAGAAATTATTGGACAGTTCATACACCCCAGAGTGTTATTTTATTAATGTGCTCCGTATACATATTTTTTTCAAAAAATGTAAAACCCCAATCTTTTGGATATATCCTTATCCTTATTTGATATCATATTTGTAATCTTCTTTAGTTTTATTTTTTAAATTATTTAAAAGTTAAAAGAAACATCTTGAAAGCTGAATTTTTTTACAGTGAATATGATTATTTTTCTGTACAGGTTGTTCTTGCTGGATTCCCAGAACAGTCAAAAACATCAGTGCTTCATATGTCCTCCCTATTTCATGCCTTCATTTTGTCTCAACTGTGGACTGTCTATCTCGAGCATGTTGCTGGATGCCCCACAAGTGATTCATACAACACTATTTCGTCCATAATCACCGATTTTTGGGCGAAAGTAACTCCAGGAATTCTACAATTAGTCTCGCATTCGAAAGTTGTAAGTTTCATTTCAATCTTTAACAATTGTTGAAGAATGTTGCTATTTGATTTGAAAATATATTAATTTAAAGGTTTTATAAAATTAAGGAAATCAAATTTGTCTAATTATGTGGAAATAAATAAAGCTTTAAATATGTTCATGTAAATAAGTATATTCTTTAAAGAATCTTTTTTTCATATTAATGATGAAGTATTGTTATTTATGACTCGTATTTCTCACAACCAATATTGATGTTAATGTTAGTTTGTTTACAAAATTTATTTTTAATTCAAACTATTTCAAATTTATATTTTGTAACATTAATATAAATTTTAATTTAGTTGGGAGAAATGGTGAGCCTACACTTCTTAAGCTTAATAGAAGCGTTACAAGAGTGCCAATCCAGTGTTCTGACAAAGCTGCTACCATTATGGAATCCTGTATTATATACTCATAATCCTAAAGTAAGTATAAATTCCTTTGAATAATTTATAAATAAATCATTATAAAATAAGCACAGTTAGTCCTTATATAAATGTAAGTCACTATTACAACATCACTTTCTTGTTTATCATAATTCAAAATTTTAGTAAAATGGATCACTACGAGACCTTTAAGGTGTGCTCGCCCAATGGAAAGCAAAGTATGTTTTTCATTGTAAATATTTATGTGAAGCCATAGATGGAAAATACAAGATAATAAGCAAAATCAGAACAGTTGAGAAGCTGTTTTGAGATCATTGTTATTAGGAGTAGCAGAACCTGTTGAACTGTAATGTTTCTCTCTTATGCGAGACAAATTATTTACATTAACAACTGTATGAATCCATAATAAATAAACCAATGCCTTGCTATTCTAAATTTTTCTTTCGCTTTAGTTACCAAGCCAACTGAAAGTTCGTCTCCAAAGCTGTCAGGAAGCCTCTCCTTCGCACTTTGAAAATGTGAAACTGGGCAATGTTGAGAAAATTGGAAGTGCAGCTAATGTGGCTCTTCCCAATCTGCTCTTTTGGCTGCATAGGCTGCAGTTCAAAATGGGTCAAATCGAACTGCAGTCGTCTGCAGCGACGCAGTTCTATTCAGTGTAAAAAAATAAATCCAAAAAAAAGTATACACTTTTTCATAAATCTGGAATATTTAGTTTTATAAAAAATGTAATTTAGCTATATAAAGACTCTATTTATTAAAACCTTGTTGTAATATATGTAATAAATTACTATGAATTTGTCTTTTATTAATCTACATAAGCATAATAGATATGATTTTAAAAAATTATAAAAATACCCAGAGCCAGACAGCAATAACATCTGGCCCAGACGCGTTTTCGCTATGGCTTGCCAGAAAACTGGCGAACGAATCTAGCTCAGGTCCGTTTCTGCTATTGCATGCCAGAGGTGGGTCTCAACAGGCAGCTGTTAATATTGAATCTACTAACTGTTTTTATTTAGTGTTAATAAGTTATTATTTACAATTTATCAAACTTCTAATGAATATCCTAATAATTATATATGCCTATTAATAATGAATATATCAAAAGTAAAACAACTTCAAATTTTGAGTTATTTATATAAGTTTGAATGGTTTTTTAAGTAGTAAAAATATATGCTACTACCTACTCTGCAAACATCATTGGGCCAAAAAGTGTACTTTTTTCGAATGATTCTGTACGATCATTGGTTAGGGTCGAATGCAGATGCACATGCGTAAACTTCTAGTAATTGCATCCGAAAATCTAGCTCGGCATCTCGTGTTGCATCTGTTTTGTAGCTATGAATCGTTCACTATAGTAAAAGTTATAGCAGGCTTGTACAAACAAATACTTCAATTTTCTTGACACCCCAAGAATTTTTTATAAATTGATTTCGTAAAATACATGGTGAATGAAATAAATGTAGTTATTTATTGTTAAATAGGTTTTTAATACATAATACAGTCGAATTTTATTAAATATTATTTATAAATAAATATATGTATCTGAGAACCGCTAAATCACACTTTAGACACAATGGTTGCGGTCGGAGCCCGCTGCAATCTAGCAAACTGTAGCAAATCTCCGCTGCAATCTAGCAAACTGTGGCGAGTTTGCGCTGCAATCTAGCAAACTGTAGGGAATTTACGCTGCAATCCAGCGCTACATTTCGGATTGGATCCGTTTTGTACAGCCAAATTCTTCAACTTTCTAGACACCCCAAGAAATTGTTATAAATTTATTTCGTGGAATAAATGGTTGCAGTTGGAGCGCGCTGCAATATGGCGCGCTCGAACGAATTTCAGTTTCATTCGATCGGACTGAAACTTATTTTCATTGCATTCGAGCGGCATGCAGCTAGTTTTCGCTGCAAATTCTTTTCAGTACAGCACGTTTTATGAAATGTTATTTATAAGTAAATAAATGTATCTGACAACAAAAAAAATAATTAACTTCATTTTTCGATAGCACATACGCGAATAAAACGCTCTCAAAAATTAGTATTTTTACTTTGGGATTTTTAACTTTCCAACTTTCCTCAAACTTGATAAATAGCAGACAAAAACTTAGGGTGTGCTCAAAAAGAGTAGTCCATTGCAGAACTGCTGAAAGGGGCCAGGCAAGAAGACCTTCAAACTTCCCATTCAGGAGGTATGTTTTAGTCTAGAGCATTGATTCCCAACGTGGGGCGTAGGCCCCACCGGTGGGGCATGGCAATATTTTGGTGGGGCATGGGCA
>JARUHE010305051.1:0-12505 GCA_031471125.1 Archaeomysis grebnitzkii | reverse complement strand
TTGCTATTATTATTATAATTGTTATTATTGTTATTGTTATTATTATTATTGTTATTACTGTTATTGTTATTGCTATTATTATTATAATTGTTATTATTGTTATTGTTATTATTATTATTGTTATTACTGTTATTGTTATTGCTATTGTTATTATAATTGTTATTATCATAAGATTATCTAGAAATATCATGCATAGTTGTATATAAATATGTATAATAACCAATTGAAATAAAATATTTTTATAAACGATTTTTATAGATATTTACAGATAAATATATACACATATCAATAATAATAATATTTTTAATTATTATTAATTTAACATTTGTATCTCTAGATAAACAACTATTTATGACCAAGATAGATAAGTTATATATAGTGTCAATATATTTTTGCTTAGAAATGTAAATATAATTATGAACAATGGTAGCTAAAATCTTATGTTAAATGAGGATAATTCTCGATGGAAAATCCATCGTACTTATCTCGCATAGATAATGTAAAGGTATATCATTGGAAATCATGACATTTCCAATGATAATAAAAGATAAAGCCACATATAACTACCGATACCCTAACGATAAATTTGGACTGAGACAATTATTGAAACTCATTATCTGTCCGGGTGAACAATACTAGCAATAATTATAATAACAACAGTGATAATAACAATAATAATAATCATAATAATAATAATAATGATAACTATAATCATAATAATAATAATAATAAAGAAAACAATAATAGTACAAATAAAAATAATAATAACAATAACAGTAACAAGAATCATAACAATAATAATAATGATAACATTAATAGTAAAAATAATAATAATAATAACAATAACAATAACAATAAAAATAATAAAAACAAAAATAATAATAATAATATTACAGTAACAAAAATAATAACAATAATAATAATAATAATAATGATAATGTTGTTATAATAATAACAACAACAATAATACTAACAATAGCAAAAATAGTAATAACATGACAATAATAGTAATGTTGTTATAATAACAACACTAATAACAATAATGATAATGTTGTTATAATAATAACAATAACAATAACAATAGTAGTAACAATAACAATAGTAGTAACAATAACAATAGTAGTAACAATAAAAATAATACTAATAACAATAATAATAATAATAATAATAATAATAATAATAATAATAATGTTATTATGATAATAAAAATAACAACAACAATAATAGTAACAATAACAAAAATTGTCTAATAACAGTAATAATAATAATAATATTAATGTTATTATAATAATAACAATAACAATAACAATAATAGTAATAATAATAATAATGTTATTATAATAATAACTATAATAATAATAGTAACAACAAGAATAATAATAATATTATTAACGAAAAATAGTTTACTTCAAAGTAGATTAAGTAATAAACTGAACCGAAAAAAGAAATGATTTGAAACTACACAATATTCGTCACGACTTTATGGAGAAAAACTCCGCCATAAATACTGCGATTTTCGCCATAATTATGGGGAAAGATTCGCCATAATTTGGGGGCAAAATTTACAGTTCAGGCTACTTTCCCCCAAGAAAAGTACGTACGTGTACTAGACGTACCTTACGTACCAGACGTACCTGAACTAAATAAGCACGTACTTGGCAGGTTGTCTCCACAAAAACACTTACGTACGTATTTTGTGGATACACAAATACTAAATCAGGACATATTTTGTGAGAAAACGCACCGGAAATATGTTTTTTAAAATGTACGTTTGGTACTCGTACGTACCTACAACGTATTTCTTCTGGGAGGGTTGGGATGAAATTCAGAAACTGATAAAGTATGTTTTTTTTATAAAAAAAACAGTAAAAAAATTAAACTTAATAACAATATTAATAATGAAATGGAATAAATAATTGTTATTAACAATTACCGGTAACATAAAATAAAAAAACAATTTTTCTAAAAAAATTATTAAAAGTTGATAGAAAAAATGTTAATTTTTCTTACAAAGGAATCCAAGAATAAACATACTCCAATACCAATAAACTTTTTTATTAAATACAATTTTAAATTTAAACCCCGTGATTTCAGCCGTTTTTCAACTGTTATGATAAGATTTTTATTGAATCAAGAACAAGTTGATTCAATCAAGAAAAAGTTGATTCAATCAAGAGAAAGTTGATTCAATCAAAAATTAGCTAACAAACTTTCTACGTTACTCTCGCCACTCACTGGATTTTGTTTTCTCATTACCATGCCAAGATTTAAGTTTTATTTTGCTGGTAAAAGTTTTTTTGAAATGATAGAACAAAATTTAAATATTAAATGTTTATATTTGAGAAATAAAAAACTGAAATGTATATTTTATGTATACTTAATATTTATTAATGAAAAAATAAAACTTCACTTAATTTATACTTTATATATACTTAATGTTTATCATTGAAAAAAATAAAACTTCACTTAATGTATACTTTATGTATACTTAATGTTTATCATTGAAGAAATAAAATTTCACTTAATGTATACTTTATGTATATTTAATGTTTATAATTGAAAAAAAGAAAACTTCACTTAATGTATACTTTATGTATACTTAATGTTTATCATTGAAGAAATAAAACTTCACTTAATGTATACTTTATGTATATTTAATGTTTATCATTGAAAAAAAATCACTAAATGTATGTTTTATGTATATTTAATGTTTATAATTGAAAAAATGAACCATCACCATGATTCATATATTATTTTGTTGGTAAAGGTTTCTTGAGATGATAGAGTAAGAGTTGAATCATAAATGTTTTTAATTTATTATTGAAAAATGATAAGTATAAAAACTTTTTTTAATTTATTGATTCTTTATAAATAAATAAATAAACTAATATGATTTAATCATAAATCAATTTAATCATAATTTTTTTTTAGATGATGAATAAATATAAAATATCACAGTTCAATTTCCATTGGAGAAACCATTTACAATAAAACCACAACAATAAAAAATAGGTGGCAGAATAAATCATTGCCACACTTTGCTTGCCATTAACACACAGAAAAAAAATTTCAAATGGTAAAGTCAATCATATAATAAAGAACTCGATACCCATGAGCCGTAAACTCAATTGGTCAGACTGGACAATAGGCATCGAACTTTTAAAGTGGCCAAGTCCCAGAAGTTGATATTGTAACAAACGAGATACAAAAAATAAGAAAAATAATAAGAATAAAAATAAGAAAAAACAATTTGAAAAAGTCAGAACCGAGAAAAAAAATAAAAAAAGTAATGAAAAATGACAAAAAAAGATGAAAAAGAGGAATAAAATAAAAGCTCACCGAACCTTCTTATGACCTTTATGTTGACCTTTCAAGAAATGAACTTGATTGTATAGAATGATGCAACAATTACAAAAATAACAACAAAGACAAACAAAGGGTAAAAATCATACAATGACATCTGATTTTATCTACTGTAGTTCTTCAATGTATTTCTTAACGTAGAATAATAACTTAAGACTTTTTTGCTCATGTGAATTGTGTAACACGAGATGGCTAATTTATGACTTTGCGGGCATTAGTGTGAAGGAAATTTTCAACCTGCTGCCATCAGCTGTCCAGGGCTCACTCTTCAAACCACATGAACAATGGAGCTTTATCCAGCTTTACCATCCCCATCCAGTTGGATTTATCATTATGGCTACATTTATTTTTACAATTATAAGCATTTATTATTTCGATTAGATATAAAGTTAAAATTTTCGTTGTTGTTTATAATTTAATTTTTGATAAACTTAAAACGTAGTATTAACAAACACCTGTTAAGGTGTTGAACATAACAGATTATTATTTGCAATTGAAAGTGAAATAAATGCCTTAGAAAGCCCAATTAAATATTTAAATAATTATCATTAATACCATTTAGCGTTTTATTGAAAGAAAAATAATTGTTATATTGAATTATTAAAGAAAGTAAAGAAAGTTATAAATAATTTTTTTGTGATTTTAAACAATATTTCTCTTTTTTAACAGACACTGAACAAAATGATCGAGCTAAGTTATCAACAAATAAATCAATATATTAAATAAAAGGACATTGAGAAACAAAATGGCGTCGTCAGACCTTTCCGAAAATCTGGACGACCTCAACAAGACGACTGACCTCGAGTCCTTGGATGACCCTTTGTATTCGTCCATCGTGTTGGTGAAGGATGACGTCACCGAGCCATGGCTGAGAGGCAGCGAGATCCGCATCCAAGTCTCCAACTGGGACAGGGAGAGTTCGGGCTCCAGTGGCAGGTTCTCTCCGGCGCTTGGCAGGTCGCCGTCTCTGATCTCCCTCTCGTCCAACTCCAGCATCAATGGCATCCTTGAACCAACTGGCGAGATGAAGACGTCCAGGTCATGTACGGACACGCGGCTGGCAGGCACGAATGCAGATGCGGAATGGCCTTTGCAAGAAGCAAATGAAAACACCGGTAGGACAGAAAACCTTCTTGTGTCCAATGATCATAGGTTGAGTTTGTCAGCTAATGATCTGCTCTCTGACAGAAAAGAAGTCAGCAAATCAAAGAGCAAAAGTAAACAGAGGTTTTTGAACATATTTCATCCTAGACATCGATTTAAATCAGGCTCAGATGATTCTAGAAGCAACAGTGAAAAAACACCAAACTCAAAAGACGAGAAAAACAAAAAGAAACTTCTTACTAGGATGCGTTCCCAGTCACACGGAGACATCAAAGTTCCTGTTGGAATCTTCCAGAATGCGAGAAACAAAAGTCCGATTAATTTGCAACCGACGCCAGTGAATCCTTCAGCAATAAATGCGCAGTTAATTTCGTTCTTCAGGAAGCACAAGGAACACGAGACAAAGAAACGTCGCTGGAGCATGGGATTTTTCGAGCAAGATGAAGTAACCCACGAAACTAATCTCCCAAGTTGTGATGAGTTTGAAGCAGAAGAAAAAGATGATTTGGTGGGTGTGTACCTGCCACCACCTGGAGAATCTATTGACTTTAATGAAGAGGCAGAAGCTAAGAGAGAAGCTCACACCAACTTCAAGAAAAGAATAAACAGAACAAGATCTAATTCTGATTCCAGAATTAGCTTCATCACTGACAAAAAGAAGTTGAGAACCGGAGAGTTAAGCTTCCTCTCGAGAATAAAAGACTTCCACAACCACAAGAAACACAAACACAAAGGAAGTCTTCCACACATCTCATCAGACAACGAGAAATCAAACTCGAATCCCAGTTTGTCGGAAATCACGAACCTGGAGAAGGCCCAGTCCCGGGAGCTGTCCATCGCCTCTAAGGGAAGCGCCAAGTCGTTCTCGAACCTGGCAGACTTGGCGATCGAGGATTATTACGGAAAGGACGAACTCGACCACCTGGGATCCTGGGAAAGCCAGTCGAGGGACTCTGACCAGACCAGTCTTGACAAGGCGTCGAAGGGCAACAGAAAGAAGTTCATCGACAACATCGTCAACGTTTTCAGGCGAGACATTCTTTCAATTTTTTAACCACTTTTTGAAATATTTACCATATGAAAAAAATATATTTTTTGAAGTATTTACCGTATGAATTTAAAAAAAAATATTTATCGTATGAAAAAAATATATTTTGAAAGTGTAACTACATTTAAAAAGATTTAATATAATTCTTTACTTCTATATTTATTTAAGCTTTTGTTTTAACTTTTTTCATTTTTCAGAGGAAAACCAAAACCAAATGAACCAAACATAAATTTACCTTTCAAAATGGCAATGTTTGGAAACGATAATGGTAAGTATTTGTTTTTCCCTTTTTTGGATATTTTTAATTTTATATGAGTTTGTATTTGAAGAATCACTGACATCAGGAAAGCTACCTCTGCTCGTTACGTATACGTGTAGGTATGTGGTAATATTTGTAGTCAGATCGAAAATGAATGTTTGGCTACTTTTGCCGATATATAATATTTTTTGATAATTCAGCACCTTATAATGTACAATTATTATGATTTTAAAAAACATAAACTAAAAATCGTGTCTTATATTCAAATACTGCTCACAATAACGCTTAAATTCAAAACATTTTGAGTCAAATTGTAAATTTCAGAATTTCAGAATCAATTTGAATGACATTAAAATCATAAAAATGTCAAACCTTAACACAGATTATTATGAAATAAATAAATAAGCGAATTGGGAAGCCAGTTATTTTAATATCACTGACCAATAAGAGAGAAGTGCTCACAAGAGGCATATTGATGACGTAGAACATTCTGTGTTGAAGATTGAATTACTAATTTGCAGTAAGGATATTGGAGAGAAAAAAAGAAGTCTTTCAGGCATTCTACATTAGAAGCTCTCTTTCTTTCATTTGTTTTAAATAAACTTTTCTCTAAACCTTCAAATAAAAATCTTGGTTAACCATGAATTTCAAATGTTTTATAAAATGTGTGCTTTAATAAGTAAATACTGTTTTCACAAAAAATTCTTAATGTTCTTTATTTTCACTTAAACAAACATTTCTGTAAAATTAATATCAGAGGTCGCTTATAGAAGCTGTTTTCTTAAACACAGTTTAATAACATATATACTATTACTGTATATGCTAATGTGCACTTGAATTTGGTGCTTATCCTATTGGTTTAGTGTCTGTGTATGTTGTGTGTGTGTGTATGTGTGTGTGGTTGTTTTTGTGTGTTTGTGTGTATTTGTGTGTATGCGTATGTACGAATGTGTATATGCGTATGTACGAGTGTGTGTGTGCGTGTGCGTGTGTATGTATATGCGTGTGCGTGTGGGTGTGTGTGGGTGTGTGTGGGTGTTTGTGTGTGTGTGTTTGTGTGTGTGTAATTATGTGTGTATGCGTATGTACGAATGTACCTGTGTATGTGTTTGCGTGTGTATGTGTGTGTGTGTATGTATGTGTGTATGTTTGTGTGTGTGGGTGTGTGCGCGCGTGTGTGTGTGTTCAAACCTCTATAAAAATGTTTCCTTATCTACTTTTTTATATATAGTAAATTGTTTTATTTGGCTTCATTCACTATTTTTGGTAGGTAAGGTGTATTAAGAACATAAATTCCTATCTAAATAGTTATATAATTGAGCCTTAGTTGATAGACCATTATTATAAGAATTACATTTTTTGTAGTTCAATACATAATAATTGAAAATATTAAAAACATTGCAGGTGTAAACTCTAAAAATTAACCGAAATAGTTACATAATTGGCCCTTAGTTGATAGACCATTATTATAAGAATTAGATTTTTTTGTGGTTAAATACATAATAATTGAAAATGTTAAAAACATTGCAGATGTAAACAGAATTAGTTTGATTGAATATGTGATAAGCCGTGCTAGCCAATCTTTGATAACAAGTAGATAAATTATTGTGAATGGTGCAAGTGTTCCATCGTAATTTTTTAAACACGTTTAGCTTAAAATAAATAGTTACTCAGTTCACAGTGTGTTGGTGCAGTTTAGTTTTCGTTTGTCTTCAGTGAATATTCGAAAACATTGACATCATGAATCATACAGTAAGATTATATGTGTTGACTGTTTAAGAATGCTAAAACATATAAATATGTATTTATAATGAAGTTAAGTGTTGTCTTACAATTTTAATTATCAGTACCTTGTTAATATATGTTTTTAATATATTAACTTGAATGAATATAAAAATATTTTGCTTTAAAAAGAAACGAAATGTTTTTGTAAGAGACGTTAATTTAAACTGTGCCAGTGTGGCTATAGTTTGAAAATTTACGAAAGAAAACAAAAAGTGTAAGTGAAGATCAAACCTTGTTTCAAAATGAACATTCCAAAGGTTTCGAAAACGAACGATAAATTGTCAAAAAGTTTCGACGTAGATGCTCCTGCAATCCACTCGTATGCCAGAAGACGCTACCAATCCTTCAGCGTCGACTCAATTTCTGGTTCGTTCAAGTTTTTAATTTTTGAGACAGCAATTTCATTTTTTTACATCTTTGGTTCTTTGATAATTGTAGAATTTTTTGTTCTGTTAACATAAAATGGTCCAACATTATTAAAAATATTGAAAATTTTACATTTTTCCCATGGCGATCATGTTTAACATAATTTTATATAATACTAGTTAGCTTTGTTTGGAAAACTAGCTTCTGTAAATGACCTCTGATTGTTGTTGTTTTTGTTGGGGAATTGGATGTTTTGTGGACCGAAACTTTGCTATTTCTTCAAAATGAGAAAAAAATTAACGAAAGGTTTGTTTAAATGAAAAAAAGAGCATAACATTATAGACTGGTATCACTATATAAGGATTGTTTTGTGAAATCAGTATTTACTTATTAAAACATATATTTTATAAAAAATTTGAAATTCATGGTTAACCGAGAGCTTTATTGGAACGTTTAGATAAAAGTTTATTTAAAACAAATGAAAGAACTGTAGATTCTAATGCTTGAAGTACTGTTTTTCCAAAATAAAATATTTTTTTTTAAATAATAGACATTTTAGGAGTTTTTAGACTTAACCAATTATCATCAAACTCATGATAAATTTGAGAACACCAAATGCTGTTGGCAAAAACCCGGCCATGAATGTACTGTACTTGCATCCATAGTCTGGTCCACTGTGACTAAAAAAAAAACATGATTAATCAATTGTTTTGAAAGTTTAGAGATACATTTATTGGAAACAAGTGAAAGAAAAGTTTAATATAATAATATATAGACTTGTATTAAACAATACACAACTTTAGAAACTTTTTTTGCATATAAACACAGCTTTCAATGCGTAACATTTACTCATGCTTGTTTTAGTTAAAAAGATAACTTGAATGAAAGTAATGAAGTTATTTTGTATAATCCCCTACGTATAGCTTACAGTATACTTATATACATAATACATAATTTCTCACTAAACCACGAATTACAGAAACACAAGTATGGGTAAATGCTACACCTTAACACCCTATAACGTCAGCTGTAAATAATTGTTTACAATCAATAAGGACTATTTTAATATAAATTGTAATGCATTTCGGTCCTTATGACTATAACTGTCTGTTTCTTATAGGGTTAAAACTTGTGTTTGTATGTTAAAAATGTTTCTAAGATTATGTAATTTCTTTATACAATTCTATATATTAGTATATTAACACATTTTTTTCATTTGTTTCCAATGAAATTATTTCTAAGCCTTCAAAAAAATGTTGGTTAATCATGAGTTTCACGATAAATTGACTAACTCTAAATTCTCCTAAAATGTCTATTATTTAAAAAAATATCAAATTATCGCCAAAAAATTCCTTCAGGCATTCTACCTTAAAATTTCCAGTTCTTTCATTTTTTTTAAATAAACTGTTCTCGAAGTCTTCAAACAAAAATCTCGGTTAACCATGAACTTCAACTTACTTATAAAATGTTTGTTTTATGGGTAAATACTGATTTCACGAAAAAATCCTTAGTGACACCATTTAAAAATTTTTTCTGTGACACATTTTCTTTACTGTTTTAAAAATGGCAAAATTTTGGTAGAGTCCACAACACTAACAGTAACAATCAGAAGCAATTTATTGAAGCTAGTTTTTCAAACTCAGCTTAATAATAAAACTGTACTGTTTAGAATGCTAAACAAACTATTTTAAGCAGTATTTCAAAGGCACACTGCCTTCATTTTCAAGTTTCTAATTCTTAGCCAATAAAGTTTTAAACGATTTCTTTTATTTTAATGAAAACCTGAAAAGGTAGGCAATGTGCCTTAAAAATAAAGTTTAAAATAATCCTTTATTATTCTAAACAGAGCGGTTTCGTTATTTTATATACATATGTTCGTTATTAAATTGTAACTTCTTAAAGCTTTTAGGTGTTAATGTTTCATTATGCTTGTTCACAGCTGTATAAAAAAATTATATTCATTTAAATTACACGAAACAACATATTTCCTTCAGAAGGTGTGAAAAGTGAATTCATTTCTTGTGTGAATTACCTGCAATCACTTGAGTAACTTTTATGTCTAAGACAGTCAAAATTGTCATCATAAGTTGACTAATCCTTGTTAACAGTGTACCAATACGATAGGATGTTGATTGAACCACAATGAAGTTGATTGAATGAAAAAGTGTGTACTGTTAACAAAGGTTAGTAAATATGATGATGTCAATTTTGACTATCTTAGATATGGAAGCTAGTTAAGTGTTTTCAGTGTAAGTTTACTGAGTTTTGCTTGTTTTTTTGTAACTTTCAAAATATTGGATACAATTAACTGTTGATTGTTTTTGTGTTTCTATCATTTTGTAACTTGTCTATCTAATACAAATTTATTAATTTATTAATACGGTACAAGTATAGTCTTAAAACTTTATAAGTCTATAGATGTTAATACCAGCTTTTAAATGTATTCATGTCTTCTGTCAATTTTGATTTAGCAGTGGTTTTGCAAATTATAGATCTGTCTGTCTAGCTCTTGTCATGTTTGTTTGTCCTGTGTTTTATTGTAGAGTTGAACGTAAATATTTGAGAGATGGTAATTAACATCTAAGAAGTTTATTTTATAGAGCTTGTAGGCTTAAAAACAGTTTTAGATGGTTTAAGCCAAAGCTCATATACTAATTGGTATGTGGAGCTTCAAACCAGATACATATACTGCATTTAAGTTGTTTGTTTTATTTGTATTGCAAGTCTACATTTTATTTCCTTCTTTCTCAAATATCGAATTGTTTAGTTGATAAGAATACTTTGAAAGTGGTTGATTGTTTTAATACATTTTCTAATCACTTTAAAGCAATTTTGCAATAAAACAGTAAATAATTTAATTTTATAATTGAAACCTTAGAATGACCATAGATTAAAGACGTATAGATGCTTAGCTCAAATGTTTTTGATGAAGAAATTTAGAACTTGAATTGCTAGGCACTTCCAGTAAAAATGGTGTCAGGTGCCTTAATATCTATGCGATTTCAATGTAATTTTATTTTTTCTTTGGAAAAACTTTTCCTTTATTAAATCATATAATACTTATATTTTAATGCTTTTTTTGTTTCATCTTCTCTAAGTTCTCTTCAACTACTCCCTCCAAATCACTTAACTTTTTTTGTTTCATCTTCTCTAAGTTCTCTTCAACTACTCCCTCCAAATCACTTAACACTTTTGTCTGTTCAAAACTAACTAGCTTGTTATTGATTTATAGGCTTACAAAAACAGACGATTTACATTGGCTTTTACGGGAAAGATCTTGAAGGACTGCTTAAGGCTGCTTATTTGGGTCCAAACTTATAACATTGAGTAGTGCATCTACTTATCTTTATTCTATGGAATAACTAAATAAAATGCTTTGTTTTATTTTCAAACATCATGCAAATGTTTGTTATAACTTATGTAACCATATCCTAAAAAAATGTTGTGTACAATTAAAACACCAATTTTTATTAACATTTAATATTTAAGTTAAAAATATTAATTAAAAAACATATGCAATACATGAAAAATACCTTAAGCCAAGTTAACATAATTATGTTGTAAAAATTGTAATTTTTAAACACATTTGAATGGTGTAAAACATAACATGAAATATCAAAGTTAGACAGTAATACGATACAGAAAACGAAATATGGGTAACTTAGCAAAATTTTATTTTAAGTTTATTTAAAACATACCAAAAGCCAAAAGGTTTATTTTTTATATAACTTAAACAAACATAGCAATATATTAATTAAAGTTATAATTTATGGTGAAACTACACGACAGCTACTCTTTTTTACAACATTGGCGTACTACAACATCCTTTTTACTTTAATAATTTTTATAATTTCTTTAAGGAGCTTTTTTATAGGCCCTTTTATTTATATATTTACACCTGCACATACGAGATGGTTGGTTTAGGTAAGGTTAGGTGATGCTTTGTAGTTTTTCTAGAACTTTCAAAAGAAATTTCATTGGTTTAATATGCCATTGTTGTAAAGAAGAGTAGTTGTTGTAAAGTTTCACCATCATTTATAAATGTAGAACTATCTATTTTAAGCTATATACCCAAATATTTTTTTTACAAAAGAAAAACCTTTATATTGTGGATATCGAAAAGGGATTTACCCAATAAAGTCGCTACTTTTTTTAGAGTTTTGTGAGTAAACAGTTTTTCAATTGAAAGAGATTCGCCCTACCCCCTACCCCCTCCCCAAAAAACATAATTTGAAGGAAGTTTTCACAAAATTAGGTTCTGCAAGAATACAATTAAAACGGCAATTTTTAGTCGCACTGAACAATGGTACAATGAAACTCCTAAGTTATGAAATCTTGAATTATCAAAATCTCAAGTAATGGCATACCTTAGTTATGACATACATAAATTATGAACATTTTTAATGTTTATCTTTAGAGGTGTTCAAGTGGTACGGAAAGTAAATTTTGTGAAAATACTAGGCAGTACACTTGTAATAACCAACAGTTTAATTTTTATCTGGTTTTATAATAACTTAATAAATAAATAAAAAGTCACAATTCTGGATCTAGTAATTCTGTCAAAAGTTTAAATGTCTGTA
>JARUHE010305040.1:0-12506 GCA_031471125.1 Archaeomysis grebnitzkii | reverse complement strand
TTGTGTGAATGGGTGCTGAATACCTAACGGTGCAGTGCCGGGCTTAGCCCAAACTCTATTTAATCAATCAATCAATCTTCACCTTTAAAATAATTTTTGTTAATCTTGAATTTAATAATAAATTGACAGTCTAAAATGTCTATTATTAAGCTGTGTTTGAAAAACCAGTTGTTGTTGGTGAGATGATGGATTTGTGGACTCTCCCAAAGTTTTGCATTTTTTTGCAAAATAATTAAAAAAATATTAATTTAACAAAAGTTTGTTTAAATGAAAATAAAGAACATAACATCCTACACTGGTATCACTAAAGATTTTTTTATTAAATCAATATTTACTTATTAAAACATAAATTTTATTAAAAACTTGAAATTCATGGTAAAAAGAGATTTTTTTTGAAGGCTTAGAGAAAAGTTTATTTAAAACAAATAAAAGAACAGCCGATTCTAAGGTAGAATGCCTGAAGGATTTTTTGCCTAAAATTTAAACTTTTTTAATTAATAGACATTCCAAGAGTTCTTGGACTTTGATATTTTCATTATAAGCAAATGAAATAAAAGGGTTAATTAATAATATGAAACAATTTCAGAAATTGTTTTAACATACAAACGCAGCTTTTAATGTATAGCATTTACTTGTGATACTTGTTTTAGATATAATTCAAATAAACAGATACAGCTTTCAATGTGTAGCAATTGCTCATACTTGTTCTTTTATTTTAGAGCAATTATAATTTAATATAAACAAAAGATGTATGCATTAGGAATGATATATCTTGAATATTTTTTTTTTAAAAACTTGAATTTATTGAAATAACTACGTTTTTATATGGACATGTTGAATTCAGAGCATATTATAGATGTTTCTGCTTTAGTTATGGGTTTGGTCATATACTAAGTTTTTTTTTCAAAAATTAATGTTTATTGTTATTTTGCCAAATAATTTTCACTTCATGCAAGATTTCATCTATGGCTAATATAAAATACGAGTTGTTTGAATGTTCTTCTTTTTCAGTAAAATGGCTCCTTATATTACTGGAGATGGAGAAAAAGGATCTGAGAATGACTACCACAAGTAATATATTTAATGTTTGTTTATTTTATTTTGATTCAATTTATATCGGAACTTTATTTCATCAACACCCATCACAAACTTTTTGTTTGGATAATTTAAAAGTTTTCAATTTTTATTATCTCTAATTTCTTTTTAAATAAGTTAAAAATTTTGAATTGCATTATTTTTCAAATTTCTAAGGTTCTTTGTTATATCTAGAAATTATGGTTCAACAACATAGCTACCTGATGTTTTTCAAGTGTTTTCAGAAAACTATTTATAAGTTTATTGTTCGTCACAAATTCTTTGTTATTGTAATGCATTTTTAAATTTCAGAAGACGCGAGAGAAATAATGTTGCTGTTAAGAAGTCCCGCGAAAAGACAAAACAAAAGACCCACGAAATGATGGCAAAGATCGAAAATTTGAGATCACACAACACAGATTTAGAAATGAAAATT
Organism: Archaeomysis grebnitzkii; assembly: GCA_031471125.1. Classification (NCBI taxonomy): domain Eukaryota; kingdom Metazoa; phylum Arthropoda; class Malacostraca; order Mysida; family Mysidae; genus Archaeomysis; species Archaeomysis grebnitzkii. The sequence goes on along the minus strand of JARUHE010305040.1, from coordinate 10,996 downwards.
GCAACCTTGGCTAAAGAACTTGAAATGCTCAAGAACTTCTTCATAAACCATGCAGGTAAAATCAAAATGAACTCTTTGATCAATTTTCAAACAATTATTTGGAACAAAGTTTCATCTTTTTAGAGAAAAATAATCATTTTGGTTCAGTGTTCATTTGAGTGTAGCTGACTTGCACTTTTTTAATTGGAAGTACCTGGGGTGTCAAAATTTTTACTGGTATCAAAACAATAGCCTGTAAAATTTTGAAGCATTATGACAAAATCTTTTACCCCTATATAGTGAAAAAAATATTTTTTTTGTGAATAACTTTACTTTATTATCATTAAACTCTGAAAATATGATTTAACCTGTCTTGAGCTATATCTTCCATCCCCTCTCCATGCACGAAGTATTTTGAAAAAGACTTTTTTGGCCTACTTTATAACATTACTAAATATGTTTTGTTTTAAATTTTTAGTGGAGTCATAGGCACAGCTCAATGAGTTACTCTTGATTGTTGTTGTTAAAGTTGTTAGTTTTTTGAAGACTTGATTTTTCCAAAATAGACTAAACATTTTTTTATTTAACATAAATAAAAATATATTCATCTTTAAAAGATTGGATATAATAGGTCATCCATCAACCGCGGGTAACAAATGGTTTCAGTAAAAGTGAAAAACCAAGATGACAGATTAATTGACTTAATAAAAATGCAAAAATATAAATAAGTTGAAAAAACCAATTTAATTTGCTAAAGATATCTGAAAGAGAAAAATAACTAATTTATAGTAGTAATTGTAAATTTAAAAAAAAATTAAAAAAACCTTTACCTTTACCTCATATAAAAATAGGGAAATGTTTTCCAACTTAATTTGAGCTATAAAACATAATCTTCTCGAACAAGTGAAACTGAGTTAAGAAATTGGTGTTACTTTTCCATTGTTGTCGTCGTCCATACATTCAACAAAAGGTTCAAGTTTTCATTTTCTTAATAACTTGTTTGTTTTTTATTGAGCGTTCCAGTAGGAAAAGGCTCTATATAGGTTTTATTTTTCTGTCTGGCTGCACCTGAAAATCAATTAGTGTTTAAAAACTTTATTTTAAGAGCTACAGAGAACTTCCATAAACAATAGTTGTTTGTCTTAACTTTCCAGCCAATATTGTTATAAATATTTTTTTTTCAAAAATAAGCGTTTACCAAAAAACCTAAGTTTTTAACTAAAAAATTTTGAACAAAAGTTTAAAGTTTGAAGTTTTTTGTTTGACCATCCAATCAAAATTGGCAGGAGTATTTTTATTTTGGGAAAAACCAACCTTAAAAAAGTTTTTTATTTGAAGAGTTACAGAAAATTTTATTGAACAAAAGTTGTTTATAATGACCATCTAACCAACATCATCAAAAATAATTTTTTTCATTAAATAAATATTTCTTGAATTATAGCCACACGAGATTGCAGGTCATCTATGGCTAGTTGGGTTGGATTCATACACCAATATATTGCAAATGAAATGTACATAAATGTTCTCAAAAATGAATTTTTGATTGAAAGATGTTTTGCCACCTTGTAACACTTTTTTGATTGACATTTCAGATATAGAACAGACATATTTTAAAAAAATTAAAAGTTGAACTGTTCGGTTCTTGGATTGCAAATTGTTTTTTTATGAAATGATTTAAATATTTCCATAAGAATAAATGTTGCCATATTTAAGTGGATATTATTATTCTAAATCTAAATTGATAAGTTAGTCGTGCATAATTAATCGTACAGTAATGAATACAATGATATAACTATTGCACCATGTAAACATTTTTTTTATTCATAGATAAACCTCCAGAATGTATAATGTTGCATAAAAAATGTTAAAATTAAATAACTTTTTCAGGTATCTTTATTGTGATGAGATAAAGCTTGAACCTGACACAGTATTAGCAACATTATATGCTGCAAAAAAGTATTTGGTGCCACATTTAGCACAGCAATGTGTTAAGTTTCTGGAAGTGTCTCTCACAGCACGGAATGCCTGTCTGCTTTTGTCACAGTCAAGGTTATTTGAAGAACCCGAATTGATGACAAGATGTTGGGAAGTCATTGATGCTCAGGTGAGAATCAAGAATCATTATAATGTAATTTAAAAATGATAAAAATATGGCACAATAATAAAATAAAAATATAATTAAATAATAATAAAATAGAAAAGATAACATATAATTTATATAAAAACAAAACATAACCAGAAAATAGAAAATATAGTATAAACATATAACCTGAGTAAAACTTATAAATACAACAAAATTACTATATATATATATATAAAATAAAAAAAAATATTTCTACTTTCAAAACAAAAATTTAGAATTGGGTATTTGTTGCTATTTTGCACAACTATCCTAATTTTAATTATCTTGCAGGCTGAGATGGCATTGCAGTCAGATGGCTTTGTTGACATAGATTTTCCGACACTGCTCAGTGTCCTTTCAAGAGAGACTCTAAACTGCAAAGAAATTGTTTTGTTTGAAGCAGCTTTGAACTGGGGAGAAGCGGAGTGCATCAGACAAGATGTTGAAGCCACTCCGGAAAACAAAAGAAAAGTAAGTTGGATTTTTTTATTTAGAGTTTGGAAAACTTAGTCTGTTTTAAAGAAACTGAATCTTAAAATAATTTTAGTGATTAGCCTAAATTTATATATTTTTTAAAATAATGGATCAATGAGACAGGAAATGTCTCTTTAGTGTCATCAGAATGGCCTTTGGAATTTTAAGAAAGTCACCCATTCAAGAATTGTTGGTTTTATCAATTCAGAAATAATGTTTTCCCAAAAACTTTTTTATTACCTAACAGAAAATTAATATATTCTAATTTTTATATCAGTTTCTGGGGGAAGCTCTGAGCTTGATCAGAATTCCGTGCATGGACTTGTGTGAATTCGCAAACGGTGCAGCTCAATCGGGGATCTTAAGTTTACAGGAAACAACGGATTTATTTCTGCACTTCACTGCTTACAATAAACCAATCGTTGACTACCCCACCAAACCTCGGCTTGGTCTTAAGAAACAAATCTGCCATCGGTGAGACTCTCACTAATTTACTTTTAGTTGCTCCAATGTCTTAGTCTTGCTTTTTACTTGATTTATATACATGTTATTACATTATTTTTGATTAATTATATTTTAGTATCAATTTCCTTTCAATAAGTTTTAAATTTTTTAAATTTTGTTTTGCAGATTCCAGTCGTCCGCATACAGAAGCAATCAGTGGAGATATCGAGGAAGAGTAGACTCCATAAATTTCATGGTCGATAAGCGAATATTTGTTGTCGGTTTTGGCCTGTATGGATCATCAAGCGGAGCTGCTGATTATAATGTCCGAATTGAACTCAAGAAATATGGAGAGGTTTGTGATATTTACTTTTTTGCTTTTTATTTTAATATTTTTACACATGATGCTGCACTAGAGGTATTGATGTAAGTAAAAATTGAAAAACATAACTTGTCTAATGTAAATAATGAAAGAGAAAAAGGAATTTTAGAGTGGAATTACAGTGTAAGAAGTCCATTATTTCCTCTTATCTAACACATAAGTGTTATTTAATAAGGATAGATTTTGAATCATTCATGGCAATTGTCAATGAAACATTTGCTAATGTAACAATGATAAATCACTCTCTGGTGAACACTAGTTTATGACTTTGCGGGCATTATTGTGAAGGAAATTTTTAACCTGCTGCCCTCAGCCGTCCAGGGTTTGCTTTTCAAACAATGGAGCCTTATCCAACTGTACCAAATAGATGGTTCAAGTACGCTTTCATATACTTCATTTTGCCTCGGCAGCTCATATTCTAAAGATATTTTTAGTTTTTCCAAAGCCCTTTGGTAACAATGATAAATCACGCTCTGGTGAACACTAATTTATGACTTTGTGGGCATTATTGTGAAGGAAATTTTTAACCTGCTGCCCTCAGCCATCCAGGGTTCGCTCATCAAACCACATGTACTGTACTACTTGGGAATAAACATGTCTTAGAATTACCAAACAAATATAATTTCTAAACCTATATACTTTATTTCTCAGGTTTTGGCTTCAAATGCAACCAAGTTCTTCTCCGATGGCTCCTCTAACACATTCCACGTCTACTTCTTGCACCCTGTTCAAGTCGAGAGAGACGTGTACTACACAGCCTCCGCAATTTTAGATGGAGTCGAGTTGTCTTATTTCGGCCAAGAAGGAATGAGTGAGGTGACTGTGGGTGCTGTCACATTCATGTTCCATTGCTCCTCTGAAAGTACAAATGGAACAGGTGTTCAGGGCGGACAAATTCCAGAGCTAATATTTTATGGTCCAAATGCAGACGAAACTAGTGAGAAGAAATAATGATTGTTTCATCTTATGGACATAATTTTTTATTGACTTTTGTATCTGTGCATTGCGTGCATTCCTAACTTGTAATTCTTTTTCAATATCTTTAAATAATTGTAAATATAATTCGTTTTAAGTTTTTCTAGCCAACAAAAATAATATTTCACAATTTTTAATCAGGAAACATTTCTTTTAAATGTCCCCAAGCTCTACTTTAGACAGCTTTTGCTGTTATTGTATACATTATTTTTAGTTTTATCATTGGTTACGTACAGATGCACATGCAAAGTGTTTTTTCTGCATGCATGCATGCAGAATCAAAGTCCCCCGCATTGATGCGGGAATCATTTACTGTGTGCTACGAACATTATCAGTAAAACGATTTTTTGGCAGAATGCCAAAAATTATTTCCTATTTTAAAATGTACGTTTGTTTTTGATCGTATTTGAATTTTTTTATTTCTTAAAAAATAAATATTTCACATAATTACAAAGTTGTTTTGAAATAAAACAACTATAACCTCGGGATGAAACCATGCGTCATAAGAAATCATCGTTACTGATACAGTTCGAACCACACAGTAAATCATTCCCGCATCGATGCGGGGACTTTGATTCTGCAAGCATACAGAAAAAAAACTTAGCATGTGCACCTGAACGTAACCATTATTGTAAAATTATGTATATGTTTACTGTATTATATGAAATGTAAAAAATTAATTTATAAAATATTTTAGTTAGGCTATATTGAATAGTGCCATCCTAATGTTTTGAAAATTTATGTATCACCTTAGAAACTAATAAGGAACAAATAGTGTTAAATAGGATCTACTTAGGAAAAATTGATAAAATTTTTGTCAACATGGAATGATCGATTTATTGTATGTAATTGTCATTGGTTTTAGATAGAACTGTGCTATAGCATTCATTGAATTCCTAACATGACACAGTTTAAATGATAGTAAATCAATATTCGTTTATTATTGAGAGCCCATTTACCATGATAAAATTCTCCATTGCAATTAACATCTGTAAGTTGTTATGTGATGGTTTTCAAGTCTAATCCTGTACTTTGTAATTACAATTTAAATCCCACAAAGTCTTTGAGTTGTTTAGACTGATTAGCTCTTTATTCATATTTAGTCTGCTTATTCTGGCAGTTTGTAGGGTATATGCGAAATATGTTTCAGTCCCTACATAGGAACATGGAGCATATTGATGGGATTTTCTTGCCATCAGAGATAAAATAAAAAAAAATATTTCAAACTACCTGAAGTTTTTCTCAATGTGCATTATCTAAATGGCCTTGCGAGTTCTCCGTATTTTGTTTATTTTCTATCGGATAAAATTTATTTGCAACCATATGTTCAATCTAAGAATATTGAGGGGTAAAATAAAATCAAATCAATTTTATGTATGGAAAATGTGAAGCTAGTTGGTAGAGAATTAAGACTAACAAGATGATGGAGACATAATTGCTATAAAAACTAAAACACATTAATCTATTGATATAAGTAGAACTATACTCTAATCCTCGTGATTTAATTAGTTAATAATTACAACTGGGTAATATTCAATGAATACAAGTGACAGAATGTTCAAGGTAATAATGTAAGATAATTTAAGGCAAGCTAAATTTTGCATTCTGCAAAATTATTATTGGAATACTTTAAAGCTCTACTATAAACAACTAAATCTAAATGTAAGAATATTTGTAAACTAACAAATAAGATGAAATGCTTTTTGTTTTCTGGTCTGGTCTTTGTTTGTAAAAATAGTTCTAAATATTTTGTTCCTAGATAATTTATTGCGTTTGTAACACGTAAACGGTTTTTATAAAGTTCAGAATTATCTACCATTATGTAATGTATGTTTTTTATCTCTTGCTTTAGTATTAGTTTGTAAATCTATTTGCTTTGTTTTTATTTTCATATGTCCTACTATTTAGTTGAATGCTAATGCCAAATATTTATAGAAAATAACCGTAAGTTTTTTATAAAGATCTATTTATATTTTTAGTAATTTAATGTTCAATACCAAGCTTTAGTAATACTTCACTGATAAGATTGAAAATTGTTTTTATTATTGTACTGTTTGTCTTTTTTAAAAAAAAACTTCTTATAGCAGCTAAAGAAATTGTATGATGAAAAAAATTGTAGCTTCACTGAAAACTATCGTGAAGTTTTGTTTTTCTTGTTAATTAAATGCTATCCTATTGTTGGTAAAAAAATTGTTTTTAAAATGCAACACCAAATTATGAATAGTAAGCGGGATAAAACCTATTTTCATTAATAGAAAAACATCAGTTTTTACGTCATAACAAATTGGTGTATTTTAAGCTCCTAAAAATTGCCATTGGTTTAAGATACCAATTTTTTAAGTTATAACTGTTGATTTAAAGGAAAGCTAAAATAATTGAACTGAAAATAAAACCATTTTGCACGAGGCTATTTTTTAGGCTGTTATGGAACACAGATCCTTTGTTTCTTATCAGCATATAAGCTCAAAAATATTTTTTGTAGAACTACTTGTAAATAAAAATTTTATAAAACTTGAGTTTAATTTAGTTACAAAGTCCTTCAAAATGCTAAAAGCAATGAAAAATATTCACAATGTTGTAAAATTTTAAGTATCTGCTGAATAAGTATTGTTAATGCTGCCAATAAATTTATTCCACAAAAAAAGAACAAACCAGGCCGAACACCAATTCCTTGATGGAATAAAGACTGCACAATCGAAAAGAAAAAACTAGGTCATCATTACATACAAACATACAAAAAAATCTTGGACTCCATACAACGAAAAATGTATGGGACAAAATAAAAAAATTTAATGGTACATATGGAACAAAACCAACACCTATTTTGGAAATCAATAACAAGTACCAATGCTTTTGCAACGTATTATGCAGCTATCTCCTCCTTAAGACACAGAAACACTCGACCCCAACAAAGACCCTCTCGTATTGATGACACAGCTGATTATAAGATACCATTTACAATGAAAGGACTACAACAGCTAACATGCGATAACTCACCAGGTGACGATACAATTCAAAACATGATTCAACAAAAACACTCCAATTTCTGCTAGACCTGTATAATCTTATATGGCTTGAAAACTCAATCCCACAGGATTGGAAATCATCCATCATAATTCCTATATTAAAGCCTGGAAAACCCAGCCTGGCTATCTCTAGATATCGACCGATTGCACTAAACAGCTGTTTGTGCAAAGTAATGGAAAGAATGATCAATTCCCAACTAACAGGGTATCTGGAAAACAATAACTAATTCTCTCAACAACAAAATGGCTTTAGAATGAAACGAAGTACCATTGAATCCATCTCTCAGATGACTACCTGCAGTTCAGATGGTTTTACTCCAAAAAAGTTACGTTGTGTGTGCTGTTTGACATCAAAAACCTTTGATACCGTCAACAGAGAGACAATGATAAATAAATTTCAAAATATAGGGATACACGGCCATTTGTTGAGGTTCATACAAAACTACATCTTGGATAGATATTCAAGATCTTTCCCAACCCAAACTGGCACACTGCAATGAGGTGTTTTATAATTGCAATGAATGGCCTACTGAAACAACTACCACATGGAGTACAAGGCTCCTTATATGCCGATGACCTAGCAATTTATTACTGGGCAACATCAGTACACACTGCCGCTAGAAAGATTCAAATAACAATTAACAGGATAACACAGTGGGCTCATGATCATGGCCTGTACTTTTCATCCACAAAAACAAAAACTATTATTTTTGAAAAACGCAAAAAAAACGATATGCCTGTTCTTGAAATAACCAACAATGTAATTCCGTACAAAGAGAAGATGAAATTCCTTGGCATGATAGTTGACAAACGGTTAAACTGGTCAGACCACATCCATCATCTGAAAGCAAAAGCGTAACAGTCATTAAATATCTTAAAAGTCCTGTCCAAAAATCAATACGGTCCTGATAGAACACTCCTTCTTCTACTATACATATATATATATATATGTCGACCACAACTTGACTATGGTGCCAAAATCTATTCCTCAGCAAGACCAAACCTACTAAAAATTCTAGATCCTGCACATAACAAAGCACTTAGGTTATGCTCTGGAGTTTTCCGTTCATTGCCAACCAAATCACTACTTGTTGATATAAACCAACCTCCCTTAACATTACACTATGCCTAAGATATATATATACAGATTGCACAGTAACGAACAACACTCTACACTTAATGGTATTGCATATTTTAACAACGATTCCGTACCAAAACCAATAGAAGTACGCTACAGAATATTACAGGAGGATGCAGAAATAAATGCTGCTCCAATCAAAAAGAATGTAACGAACCTTCCACTATGGAAGATAAACCCCATTACAATATGCATGAAAGGTACTGGGCCAACAAAAAACTACACATCAATATTAGTTCTCTAACGCATATTTGCAACCCACCTTCACATGCATTTTGCATAACACTTCTGTTACACAGATGGGTCCAAGATGCAAGAAAAAGTGGGATTTGCAGAATGTTTTGGAGACAAAATCATTAAGGGCTCACTACCCTAAAAATCTTAGGTTTTACACTGCTGAACTAATTGCAATCGAAACTGCACTGAAAGAAATAGAGCCACAAAATCAAAAAACATGGGTGTCTTATACCAACTCTCGGTCAGCTCTCCTTACATTGAATAAGCATAAATCCTCTAACCCAATTGTACAATCAATTCAGCAGTATATATATTACATGCAGCATACCAAACAAATCATTTTCTGTAAAGTACCTAGTCATGTAGGCATACGTGGCAATGAACGTGCGGACTCCGAAGGTAAGCTGGCATGTAATATACCCGATGTATGCACATCTGCTATCCCTTACACTGACATCTACAGCTCTATCAAAGAACATGTACATTAAAAGTGGCAAGCAACTTGGAATGAATCAGACACTAGGCCGAAGGAAATACAACCAACTGTCGAACCATGGCTTCCACATCCGGAACGAAAAAAGGACGTAATAATAAAGAGACTTAGAATTGGGCATACCAACATAACACACAGCTACCTCATGACAAAAGGAAGACCCCCAAAGCCTATGTGCTGTATACCAAAACTAACAGTAAAATAGATTTTATTGGAATGCATTCTCTATCAAAGACAAAGAGAAAAATACTGTTTACCTCCAACTATGAAGACATTGCTGGGAACAGATTGCCCTGTTGATAACCTGATGAGTGATGAGTTTTTTGAAGGAGTTGAATTTATTGAATAAAATATAGCAAGTGAAATAATCAACCCCAACATCACCCAATTATAAACCATACAGAACAACGCTCATTCCCTCTGTAGCTAATGTGCTGTATAATATTCTATAATACAAAAAATGAATAAGTATGGTTCTATTGCTTATAATTTATTTATAATAATTAAATTGTCTTTTTCGTAGCTACAGAATGCAGCATCGGGCACAGGCCTGTTTATATATTCATTTAGGCGCTGCATGTCATGTGTAGTGAGTAGAAAAGAAGGTGTCGATCTCATTCAAAGCCAGATAAATAAAAACAAAATCAAAACCTCAATATGTCAATTGAGTATTTTATTTAATATAGCTACTGGGTGGATTGAACGTGGTTATAGACCGTAATTTGTTTTAAAACTGTTGCTTATTGAAATTAAAATATGTATTTAAATCAAATTTAGAATCAGTTTTCTCTGTATTGTCTTTTCTCATGGTCCTTGTTAAACTGTACATTAATTTAACTATACTTTTGACCTATGCTATTGTAATTAAGGTAAAAGCTCTGTATAGGTTTTATTTTTCCGTCGTCATTGTCGTCATCTGCACCTGAAAATCAATTTTTTAAGGGTTACAGAGAACTTTCATAAACAGAAGTTGTTTGTCTTAACCTTCCAGCTATTTTCCTCATAAATAATATTTTTTCAAAAATGAACATTAACGGAGTTATAGCTAAATATCCTAATTTTCTAACTCTAATTTTGAACTAAAGTTTCTTGTTTGGAAAGTTACAATAATTTTTATTGAAGAAAAGTTATTTATAATGACGATCCAATCAAAATTGTCAACAGTATATAATCGAGGCGAGAGCTTATGGCGTAGAGGAGCCACGCCAGATACCGCTATTTTAAAGCAATGATCATTTAATGTAAATGTAAAAAAATATGCATTAAGGATAAATTTTTTTAAACAAATTGTTTTATAAAATTGAATATATTGAAATTACTAAGTTTTTACAGCTCATAAATTTTTTTCTGAAAATTAGACTAAGTATTTTTTATTTATTATTTTTAGAGCATGCTAATTTAAATGAAAAGCTATATGCATTAAATGCTATTAATAAAACAACAAACTACTATCAGGGGCGTATTTAGGGTATCGGGGGCGCTGGGCTGAACATTTTGGTGTGGCTACTATAATTTTTTAACCCTTTACCAGCAAAAATATTATTTTAGGGTTAAAATATTTGTTGCCTTGTTACTTTACTGGAACAATAAAATAAAATCTATTAAATTAATTTTATTTTAACAAATTGGACGTCTATGAGTTTTTTTAGGCAAACATGAATTATATGAAATCACAGTTTTTCTACAAAATCACTTTCAATACTCATGTCAACGGCCTTGGCCACGT
>JARUHE010305029.1:0-12507 GCA_031471125.1 Archaeomysis grebnitzkii | reverse complement strand
CAACTTGTATACCTGTTACATAGGTATTACAAAATGCAGTTATGGTTCCTATAATATTATTAGGCCTATATTTTTATTCTTCAGCTAAACTTAAATAATAATGAAAATAAACTTTAAGTTAGTAACAAACATTAAAAACAGTAATTATAATAAACTTTTTAGTGTAAAATTAAGTGTTTAAAAATTGTTTTTTCTTTTTTTTAGATTATTTTTCTCAACATAAAAAATGAAAAAAAAATTTTTTTTGTGTTTAAAATAATCACAAGCGCTTCCTCTTTAAGATGATATAAAGTAAGTATAATTTATTTTTATTTTTTTATGTTTAAATAGTCTGCAAAGTTAGCGACCCATTCCGCCCCCCGGTGAGGGGCGGAATGGGTCGGTTGTTTTTTTGCGTATAGTTTTGTTTTTGACCTAGTTAAAAAGAAATAATAAAAATTTGAATAGCGCATTTTAAAGCCAGGTAATGTAATGTTCTAACTCAACAATAAAAAATTAGAATATATTATTATTTTAAGTGTGGTAATGAAAATACTAAAAAATCGACCCATTCCGCCCCTCTCTACCCTATATGGTAGAGGAGGGGGAGCTAAGCCCTATGTAGCCCATAGACTATACCCCAATACAATTTGAAAGTTTATATTTGACTATGCCTGTATATATATAACATATATGTATATATAAATATATTTTTTGTTAGCGTTTATAAAGAAAGGAAGTTGCCGAAAACTTGAGTAAAATTAAACTTTAGTGCTTTTTTTTATAAAGAAATGTAATAATAAGGTTCATTTTTCATTTAAAAACAACACAAAAGATGTTTTGTTTTTTCTTCTTTTCTTAATGGCTTTTACTAAAACTTTGAAAATAAAGATTTATAAATAATCAACCAAATATATTATAATTTAAATAGTAAAAGAACTGACAAAAAAAAATTATTTTTGTTGAGGTCTTAAGAAAACTTTTTGGTTTGTTAATGTTTGAAATGTTAATGTGGTTTATACACTATTTGAGAGTTTTGAGCCTCAACACTTTAATCATAATTTTATGAATACGTATCTTAAATATTTCGTCTCAATTATTGTTCAAACCTTAGGTGCCATTAAAATATGAAAGTAGAAATTCAATGCATTCAAGAAATTTGTATTTGCGGAGAATCGATCGTTTGAATTGAATGGAATGCCAAAAATTGTCTTAACTTGAAGCTTGGAAAGGTCCTAACTATTTTTGTTAACATGGACAATATAAATCACACACGGTAGCATCAACTTATACTCCTTTCTTAATCTTTAGCAAGGTTCATCAGGAAAACAAAAGTATATAGTACACAGGCAACCAATCAAACAATTGTAATTGTAATTGCTTGAAGAAACAATGTTTGTGAAGTATTGTCGTAGGAAAATATAATTTCATTGTAAATAAGAGTTATGAAATAAAAGAAGACTAAATTGTTGAATGAATGTTTATGGAATACGTAGTTAGAAAAAACGATTAATAAACCATATATTGACAAACCAATGTATTTTTCCAAGAGTTTATTAGAGATGATTTATTGGTACAGTCAGACAATGTGAAAGATCACCACTGTGGTCTTACTAGATTTAGTGTTTTTATAAAAGATACGAATTTAGTGATTTGTAGGGGATTATCTTAAAAATTTTACATACGTAGAAAATTGAATATTAATCAATTAACATTGTTCTCAGTAATATTCGTTATTTTGTCATTAAAATATATATCTTAGGAGTATATAACAACCAAAATTATGTTTAACTAATTATATGCTAACAGATAATAAATTATTACTAAATTTATAAAATATGGTTTAGATTACTAATTGGCAACTATAATATCTAAGCAAGGTGAACTTTATTCCATTTTCCAGTTAGTAAGCTGTGGCCTCACATGAAACAGGTCATGTTTAATACAAATTTATCGGAAACTACCTTATATGAAACAAACAATAGAAAAACAAATTTTATCTAACACGAAATAAAAAAGGAAAATTAACACACATAAACTATAAATATTTATAATGACTTACAAGAAAAATTTAAATGCAATATATTTATGTAATATTTTCCTAGAATTATTATTTGAAAAGAAACGATTTAAGATGTCAAGTGAAGTGAAAAATACACCGTGACAATTTCTCAGACATAAGCACATTACATGGTGTTGCTTCTACATTATACTTCCTTATAAAAATTGATGATGGTTTTGGTTTTGATAACGAGTTGATGATAATTTTGATATATATTATGGTTTTGATTATGATTTTTACTTTGATGATCATTTTGATTTTCACTATGATTTTGATTTTGATGATGGTTTGATCTAGATTTTTATAAGGATTTTAATTTTATGTTGATGGTTCTAATGTTGGTAATGATTTTAATTTTTGGTTTTGACTTAGATTTTGATTTTTGATTTTGATTTTGATTTTTGATTTTGTTTTTGATTTTGATTTTTAATTTTCTATATTGGTTTTGATTTTTGATTTTTGATTTTTGATTTTTGGTATTGACTTTGATTTTTGATTTTGATTATTGATTTTTTATTCAGATTTTTTATTTTTTATTTTTCATTTTTTATTTTTATTTTTTATTTTTATTTTGAATTTTGATTTTGGTTTTTGATAATCATTTTAAAGATGATGATCATTTTGACTATGATTTTGATTTTGATTTTTATCTTGGATTTTTATTTTTTATTTTAATTTTGATTGTGAAGATGATGATCCTTTTGATTATGATTTTAATTTTGATTTTTGATTTCGATTTTGAAGATAATGATCGTTTTGACTATGATTCTGATTTTGATTTTTGTCTTGGATTTTATTTTTTTTTTCAATTTTAATTGTGAAGATGATGATCCTTTTGATTATGATTTTAATTTTTGGTTTTGATTAGATTTTGATTTTGAAGATGATGGTCATAAAAATTTGTGTAGAACAATTAGAATCAAACGCTCACCGTTGTATTCTAAACAAACATTGGTCCAAGTCAATCCAAATTTTTTTTAATTTAAATAAGTTTGAAGTATTCAGTTTTATATTTTATATTTTTTCTGAACACAAACTTATTTTAAGATAGAAGACAATACAATTTGTATTTCAAAGGTATATCTTAACATTTTGAAAATCAATTATATGCATATTCTCATTCAATAATTATAATTGTGATGCTTTGGTATACCTATAATAATAATATTAATAATAAAATTATTGTACAACCAGTTCGAATGACAGAGGTGTTCTGTGGTCGAGTTGCCATTATAATGATAATTGATATTTTTCGTTTGCTTATATGTTACATGATCAATAATTAATAAGAATACATTAATAAATTTAAATAGTTATGGTTACGGTATAATTGTTTACATTGCACATTTTTCAAAATTAACATATATATTATAGAATAATAGAAATTCGTATATAAATTACCCCATTACGATAAAAATTAGTACATTTTACAATCTAATACCACCAAGCATGATGTGGATCTTTCACATTGTCTGACTACTTACAGGTTTCACTACAGTACACGGCCTACAACAGCTATCTTTGTGAATAAAAATATTGACGTTAATTAATATGAATCATTAAATTGTCCTTAAGGAATTATATAAGTTCTTAGATGAATGAAGGAACGATCGGCAAATATATTTTTAACTATTCTACGTTAATGGATTAAATTCTCTTTGACAAAATATGATCCTTGATTTCTCTAGCATAATTATGTGCAATTGAATCGTGGGGCGGAAGGCCTTTGCAAGCTATCATTCATTTTGGTTTTACAGTTCAATCAATACGTTGCCAATTAGTTCATTTATGAAATTAGGTAAATTCGTTTGTGTGGCTGGGCCATACATCGCCTGGGGTACTGATAAAAATCTTTGGCTGTGTTTCCGGCTGGGCAAAACAGTAATCGTTGCTTCCGCCGTCTACACAATGAAATACATGCCCAAAACAGTGCTAGTAAACTAGTTATGACACATTAGTCATTGGTTAATAGTTTTAAGCTACCGAAATATTTTCTGCTCCATTGTTTTGAAATTTGGTACACAAACATCTGCCAACGAGTCTCCTCTAACACACAAAGTAACAACTACATATATTTCCATAGGAATTATAAGATAAATAATAATAAATAATAGAAAAGCATAATATTAAATAATAAATAGATAGAAAACATAATAATGGATGTTTACTCATTTTAAAAGCTAATATTAAATTATGTACAAATTTATTAACAATAAAGCTCGGTGAATGGTTACTCCCTGACAATGAGAATATCATACATACTATACCTACTTAAGCAACGTTGTAAAATTGCTGCCTGGTGAAAAAGATTCAAGTCGCCAGTTGTAGCAAGTTTGAAAGGTTTTCAAGCTATCGCACTGCTCCAACGTATAACACAATTTACGTTCTCCAGCATACGAGTATCTCTCCTTTTGCTAGGAGTCTCATCGAATGAGATCCATAATCCCCCTACCTCAGACACCTGCAATTTGTATCAAAATCAAAATACATGCCACTATACCTTGTAACTTTCCAAAGCTTGAGAAAAGAGATGTCTGAAGGTGACTAAAGATTGTTGTAAATGGTGGTACTCATTTGGTGATAAACATATAGTTATGTAATCTGAAACCAAATGTTTATTTTACACACTATCCATCCTCATATTTAGTATTATGAATAATTTTGACGTTCAGTAAAAAATTAGACCCCTGAATGAACACGACTTGTTTCATAATGGCCAAATGGTTCACTCTATTACAACATATTACGTGATGGTATAAACCACTCTACCCTAAAGGACAATTTTGAAAGCAATATGGACAATTTCAGTAGGACTCGGTACCATTGTATGGAACCAAGATAACTCAATATAAGCTGTCTTCATTTTATTTTAAAAGAACAGTGGCTACAATATTCTATAGATTTTGATCTTTTAGCAGTATGGTAGTGACTCCTCATCAAAGTTTTTAATCTCTGAAGACAAAACTGCTGAGAGAATGGCTAAGATACCCCATCTACATATCCTGCCAGTTCTTTGCAACGCATCTCAATTAATGTCGATATTGATGTTGAGGGCTTTTACATTTTATACTTTATGAATATGAATGAACAAAAATACAGTTATAGTATATTTTACCAAATGGAAAAACAATGCTAAGGTTTTGAAATAGTTTTCAATAAGGGAATATTTACTAAAACATATTTCAGTTTATTTTAACAAAAAGAAAAGATTATTGAGTTAGTATAAGTTTAATTTTGTGTTTATGATTCAGGTGTTCTCCCTTTAACCAACTACAATAAATATAGAATTAAAATTGTGTTTTATGATCAAATGTTCTGAAATGAACTAAGCGAAATACACATCAGCTTCAATTAAACTACTTTCATATTTCCTTCTCAAAATCTTAATTGAATAAAGGAAATTTCATAATTTCTGCTATATATTTTTAAACACATTTTTCTTTTAATTTTTAATCCCAGAATTGCTGTTATACTCTTGTTAATTACAAAACTTTATGAAAATAAAGTAAACAAACAGACACTGCAAAAAAAATTATTTAATTCTACTAACCCTTTAACCTGACTGATGTCGGTTGACAACAACCTTCATTCTATGGAACAAATGGGTAAATGACTTTTAAATATACTTCTTGAAAAACTCAAGTTATCCAAAAACTTGCTTAGCTTAGGTAGCAAATGTAACACATAATCGAATATGTAACCCAGTATGTTAAGTCTGAAAATATATTTAAGCATTTCATAGGTAACAAATACTGCATATTTTGTAATATAATATGATATCAATACGGAATTTGAGAAAACAAGTTTACATAGATGTTTACATAACTTATCAAAAATAATTATAAAGTATTTATGAAGTGAATTTCATGTATTTTCTCTAAAGAAAAAAATCAAGTCCCTTGTACAGTCATGGGCACCTCAATCTGGAACCTTGAATTAATTCTCTTTTAATTCCAACATATAGGTTTTTCTGTTTATTATTCAGTTGATCGAACATTCATCGTGGCACAATAATGACAGATGGTGGCCTAGTGGACACGAACGCTGCCTGAAGATTAATGCTGCATAATCAAATCTCATTGGAACTGGTTCGAGTCCACTCTAAGGTTATTTCATTGAGAATTTTAACCTGCCTGTATTCTCTTAAAATGTCATATGCTAAGCTTACCCCGGCATCACTTGATGTGGGTAATAATAATAAAGCCTAAATATGTGAGGCGCTGAAGAGTGTTCATATTGAGTAAAGTCGGCGCTATATAAAAGTGGAATATATTATTATCATATTTTAAACTTCACTCATTCACTATAAATTACTATCAATGTTTGATTATATATTGTTCTCTCATGTTTAATCTAAATCCTAGAAGATAATTATCACATATGCAGGTCCTGATTGATGTGCTTATGGCTGTACACTAGTATGTGGATTTAATTGGAAACCGTTCCTCACAGGTATTCACGAACGTATACTACTTTAAAAATAGAAAAAAAAAATTCAGAAAAAAAACAGTCAAAGAATACAAATTCTACGATACACAAGATGTCGTTTTTGAACAGTATCCGTAGACATATTTAAATGTAATGTGGTGTTAGTTTATATATAATGCTACTTGGGTAAGGTCTAACTTATTTTTAACATTCATAGCATTTTGAGAAGAAAAAGCTTAATGTATGAAACCTATCATTCGTATTCAACTTATTTAAATATGCAAACCAATTGATTTTTTGAAAAATGTTTTGTAAACAATTAATTTATAAAAAAAAAAGTTTAAGCAAGATAAACATATACGCACTTTTCTTAACAGTTTATAAAAGAAGAGCGTCAATGACAGCAAACACAGATTGCGCATAATGGTTTATAAAGAAGAGTGTTGTTGACAAATAAATATTGGTTAACAATTTGTATAAAAAGAGAGTCAATGACAAGCACATACTCATTTGTATAACTATGACAACCAAATATTCATTTTGTGTAAACAATTTATACAAAATGTGTGTCAATGGAAACAATTTTTTAAGATGAGTATCAATGACAACGAAATATGCGTTTTGGAACCAATTTATATAGGATGAGAAACAATGATAAGACAATCTTATAAGCAATTTGCAGAAGAGACGCGTTAATGACAAACAAATACGCAGTTTGTAAATAGTTTATACAAGATGAAAATAGTATTGCTATTATAGTAATGATATGTCTGTTGGTATTAGTATTACGTGTATAACCTTCCTTTTGTTGGACATACAAACCAA
The DNA here is from genome assembly GCA_031471125.1 of Archaeomysis grebnitzkii. Classification (NCBI taxonomy): domain Eukaryota; kingdom Metazoa; phylum Arthropoda; class Malacostraca; order Mysida; family Mysidae; genus Archaeomysis; species Archaeomysis grebnitzkii. Next base: position 5,213 of record JARUHE010305029.1, on the reverse strand, counting down.
TTTAATCATTCCCATCCATTGAATCAGCAAATTATAAATAGAAATGCAAAAGTTTTATTTTGCAGTTGGAAATAAGTATTTTTATTGAAAATTAAAATTTAATTTAATTGTTTCAATTAACTGTACCGTTAATCATTTTATTAATTATATTAATTATAATGATGGTGTTTACCTTTGTATTTGTTTATTTGTTTGTTTGTTTGTTTGTTCGTTATCTTAATTGTGTTTTGTTTATTTGTTTGTTTGTTCATTTGTTTATTTGGGCTTGTTTTGTTTATTTGATTATTTGTTTGTTCGCATATTTATTTCTTGTTTGTTATTTGTTTGGGTATTCATTTGCTTCTTTATTTGGTTTACTTGTGTATTTGTTTGTTTGTTTGTTTGTTTGTGTATTTGTATGTTTGTTTTTTTAGTTATTCGTTTGTTTTTTTGTTTTTTGTTTATTTGTTTATTTGTGTATTTGTTTATTTGTTTATTTGTTTATTTGTTTATTTGTTTATTTGTTTGTTTGTGTATTTGTTTATTTGTTTATTTGTGTATTTCTTTATTTGTTTATTTGTTTAATTGTTTATTTGTTTATTTGTTTATTTGTATATTTGTCTATTTGTTTATTTTGTTTATTTGTTTATTTGTTTATTTGTTTTTTGTTTCTTTTTGTATTTGTTTGTTTGGGTATTTGTGTATGTGTTTATTTGTTTTGTTTGTATTTTATTTGTATTTGTTTTTTTTATTTGTTGATGTGTTCATTTGTTTATTTTATTATATGTTTGTTTTGTTTTTTGTTTTATTTTTTATGTGTTGACATTTTTATAGGTTTATATGTCTAATTTTTTGTTTGTTTATGTATTCATTTAATTATTTGTTTATTTGTTTATTTGTTTATTTGTTTATTTGTTTATTTGTTTATTTCTTTATTTCTTTATTTGTTTATTTGTTTATTTGTTTATTTCTTTATTTCTTTATTTGTTTATTTGTTTATTTGTTTGTTTGTTTTAACATGTTGACATCAATCAATCAAACCTTCCATACACACATTTTGTTGCGGCATCGTGGATGATCGTGAACGATCGCCTGCGATGTCGTAACAAAATGTTTGTAGGGTTTTAAAAATAATTGTAGGGTATAAAAATGTTTGTAGATTGCTCTTTTAATTGTGTGAACACTTAAAGACGTGCTTTCGATTCCCTTTTTTTATTTAAAATAGGTTTTCTGGATTTAAATCAATTTTTCTTGATTTAAGTCATATTTTCTTGATTTAAAATAGGTTTTCTGGATTTAAATCAACTTTTATTGATTTAAGTCACATTTTCTTGATTTAAAATAACTTTTCTGGATTTAAATCACATCTACACATTGTTTTACAACTTTAATTTAAATCAAGAAAAGATGGTTTAAATCAAGAAAAGTTGATTTAAATAAAAAAAACTTGATTTATATCAAGAAAAGTTGATTTAAATAAAAAAAACTTGATTTATATCAAGAAAAGTTGATTTAAATAAAAAAAACTTAATTTATATCAAGAAAAGTTGATTTAAATCAAGAAAAATTTATTTAAACCCAGAAAAATTTATTTAAATCAAGAAAAAGTGCAGTCCAGAATAAAATTTTCATTGTACTATCGCCCAAAAAATAAGAGTCCTTTTAAACTCAACAAGTGTTTGTAAATTTGTAAAAGTTTTCTGTAATTGAAGGGAGAGCTGTGAATAAATAAAATATGTTTGATTTTAATGAAATTCGGTATTTTTGTATTCCTTATATTTTATTTGAACTATAAATTATAATTTTTGAAGCATAATTATGTTTATAGGTAAAATAAATGTATCGAAAATACCACAAGTGAGGTAAGCTCTATGTTGTTTGAATGTGGGTTACCTCACTTGTGCTATTTTATTTCTATATAACAAGTGAGGTAAGCTCTATGTTGTTTGAATGTGGGTTACCTCACTTGTCATAATGTCGATCCAAATAATAAATAAATAGGAAGAAGATATTAATTATTTTTCAGTTTTATTTTCTGAGAAAATATAAAACAAGAAACCAAACTATTGTTTGTATTTTTCGAAATAAAAATATCCATAAAACAAATCTAGTACTTTTTCCTTTGTTTTTAATACAATTTTAATATTTTCTTGGCATATATAAAACAAAACTAGTACTTTTTCCTTTGTTTCAATACAATTTTAACATTTGCTTGGCATATATAAAATAAATCTAGTACGTTTTCCTTTGTTTTAATACTCTTTTAATATTTTATTGGCATATAGATTTTTATGTCATAGTAAGAAATAATTTTATTGGCTATAACATTTTATATATTGATAAGAAATATCTTTAGGACCCCCACGGGGTGAAATACCTTTCTTCTTGTGAAAAACAATATTTTTCTTCCACGTTATACAATGAGTCAAATAAAAATACAGATGTAAAAAAATAAAAACAAAGCAAAAATAATATACATATAAAGAACAAATAAGTATAAAATATAATATAAATATAAAATAAGTAAACAAGTAAAAAATTAGATACAAGACAAATATAGAACAAATACAAAAGTAAAAAGTAAATAAAAAATAAATAAAAATAATAAATATAAAAAAATATACAAATAAATATAAATAATAAATATAAAAATAAAAACAAATAAATATAAAAATAAATTTAAGACAAACATAAAGTCGGACAATTTGGAAGCTGTCATTAACTTTTGATAGTGAAACGTGATTACCAACTACCGTAGAAAATTGGCTCAACAATAGCACAAGTGAGGTAACTCACATTCAAATAAAATAGAGCTTACCTCACTTGTGCTATTGCCTATTTAAGACGGATGAACAATAGCACAAGTGAGGTAACTCACATTCAAATAACAAAAAGCTTACCCCACTTATGCTATCTTAGATCTAGTTCATATTTTGAAGAAAAATTGGAGAAGAGTTTGAAATAAACAAAAATTAATTTTACAAATAATAACTTAGCAATTTTTATAAATAAAAACTTAATTAATTTTATAAATAAAACGCTAAATAATTTTATAAATAATAACTTAGCAATTTTTAGAAATAAAAACTTAATTAATTTTATAAATAAAACATTAAATAATTTTATAAATAATAACTTAGCAATTTTTAGAAATAAAAAATCTAATTAATTTAAAAAATAAAACGCTAAATAATTTTAGAAACTAATATTTAAAATATTTAAAAGCCCAAAGGTTTTCAGAAATAAAGTCTTAAATAAGTTTAAAAAAAACTGGTAAAATCTTATTAGTAAAAACTTAAAATAATCTTAGAACTAAGAACTTAAAAAAACTATAAATAAGAACTAAATTAATTTTATAAATAAAAACCTTTTATAAATTAAACCTCAAATATGCTGAAAACAAAAACTTGAAGGTTTTTAGAAGTTAAAAATTAAAATAATTTTAGAAACAAGAACTTAAAAAAAACATAAATAAAAACTTAATTAATTGTATAAATAAAACCTTAAACAATCTTATAAATTTAACTTTGATTAAATTTATAAACAAAAACTTAGAGATTTTTAAAATTAAAACTTGAAGGATTTTATAAGTGAAAACTTAAAATAATTTTAGAACTAAGAACTTAAAAATATTATAAACAAAAATATATTTAATTTTATAGCTAAAAACATAAATAATCCTAAAATTAAAAACTTGAAGAATTTTAAAACAAAACCTTAAATAAGTTTAGAGATAAAAACATAAGACATACAAAAACCAAAGGTAAAAAAAAGATCATTCACACTGCAAAGCCCTCAAACTTATCCTCACAAACAAATTAAGTATAAAAAATAAAAATAAAAATAAAAAACGCACATAATGAAAAACAAAAACATAAACAAGTAAATACAAACAATAAAAAACAAAAAAAAAACAAGTGAAACAAAAACAAAATAGCAAATATATAAAAATAAAACATGAATAATGAAATTAAAAAAAAACACAGAATAAAAATACAAAACAAAAACAAAACAAGTAAAATAAAAAACAAAATAACCAAAATATAAAAACAATATAAATGAAATTAAAAAAAACACAGAATAAAAATACAAAACAAAAACAAACCAAGTAAAATAAAAAAAAAATAACAAAAACAATACAAATGAAATTAAAAAAAACACAGAATGAAAAATACAAAACAAAAATAAAACAAGTAAAATAAAAATACAAAATAGCAAAAATATAAAAACAATGCAAATGAAATTAAAAAAAACACAGGATGAAAAATACAAAACAAAAACAAAACAAGTAAAATAAAAAAAAAATATAAAAATAATACAAATGAAATTTAAAAAAAACACAGAATGAAAAATATAAAACAAAAACAAAACAAGTAAAATAAAAAAAAAATAAAAAAATAAAAAAATATTACAAATGAAATTAAAAAAAAACAGAATGAAAACTACAAAACAAAAACAAACCAAGTAAAATAAAAAACAAAATAACAAAAATATAAAAACAGTACAAAATAACAAAAATATAAAAACAGTACAAATTAATTTAAAAAAAAACACAGAATGAAAAATACAAAACAAAAACAAAAGTAAAATAAAAAAAATAACAAAGCCAAATAATACAAACAAAATTAAAAAAAACACAGAAGAAAAAATACAAAAACAAAACAAGTACAATAAAAACAGAAAGAATAAAGAAACTTAAGAAACAAATAAATATAAAAAAAAATATCTATTAACTACTCTAAAACTTCAAGTAAAGTAGAAGCAACCACTCCTAAAACAGAGAAAAGCAGAGCGGTGAAGACCCTGTATTATTTATAACGGTTTTTGACGGCAAAATGGATTTTTCGTCGATGCAACAACGGGTTAGTTTAAGAAAACAAAGGTTTATTTTTCAACTTACCAGATCAATTGGATTCTATTGTTCCGATTGACACTTGGGAAACAATGGGATGCTATTCGCCCGTCAAAAAACTCTCACAAAGGCAGTTCAAACACTAATAGACTCGGCTAAAGTTAGGAGTTTATTTGCAAAGTTTTAACTGCGTTCGAAAAGGAGTTTTATTGAACACTCAAACTTAGTTAGGGTTGCTTTCAAGTACAAGATTATTTGGTTGAACTTGCGAATATTTGTAGATGTATGCACCTACAGTTTGTATGTGTATGTACGTGTACACACACACACACACACACACACACACACACACACACACACATATATATATATATATATATAT
>JARUHE010305018.1:0-12507 GCA_031471125.1 Archaeomysis grebnitzkii | reverse complement strand
TTGCCAACAGCATCTGGTGTTCCCAGACGGTCACCCATCCAAGTACTAACCAGACCCAACGTTGCTTACTTCGCTGAACATACGGGAAGCGGTGTTTCAACGTGGCCAAGGCCGTTGACTTATGTGAATCGATATAGATCTGAATCAATAAAAACAATTTTTTTAAATCATGTACATGAATGCACAAGCATTGCTTTAACCTAAAAGCAAAGTGATCCACAATAACAACACCAAAATCTTTCAAGAAGTGAAAATGATGACACTGAATAGCTACAAATCTGAATGATCTCACACAACTGACCTAGGACCTGGTGAGTCCATGTCTATATGTAACCACATTGTTGAAAGAGACCTAACATATATATTATTGTTGGAAGCAAACATTGTTTCAAAATAAACCTAACATATATATTATTGTTGGAAGCAAACATTGTTTCAAAATAAACCTAACATATATATTATTGTTAGAATCAAACATAGTTTCAAAATAAAACTAGCCATAGTGTATTAACAAATTCAATCATTTTTTTATATACATTGCAATCGGCTGTTACCAAACTTTTTTCAACTACTGTATTCACATCTTTAATGCAGAATAAAATGATACAAAATTGTAAGTACAAATTGAAGTCTTCAGACGATTTATCAAAAGCAAATTATTTTCTTGTACTTGTGAAAAAATGAAACAATTTCGATGTGAACTTACTTTCGACGATGATGTTTTTGCTTTGTTTCTTGGTCAACAGGAATTTCTTCATTTTCACCTGAAAAAATATTTGTGAGAACTAAAAAATTTTTTTAAGAAACATTAAAAAAAAACATCAAAATGTTATCATGCAAAAGAAAGCGATTGTTTCAAATGTTTTGTTTGTTCAAAGAAGTCTAATTTTTAAGATCTTTTTTTTGGATATGATTAATTTCCGTAATTTTTGACAAGAACAAAGACTTATGAACCAATGAAAAAAATTTGAGAAAATATTACATGAAGTTCTAAAGTTTTTGGCAACTAACAAATGAGCAAGACTTACTAAAAAAACAGAAAACATAAACTAAAAAATTATGTGGAGAAGAAGTGGATGGAATTGTTGTAAGCATCTATGTAACAAGTTTGATGTGATTTGATTATTAACAAATCTTTAACATTTTGTTGAATGTGAAATTTGGAAATATTTGAAGTCTTCCAATATTGTTTTTGGCTTAGATCTCAACTAATATTAGCTTTTCAGAAAATATATTTAGAGCAATATTAATGAAAAGGTTATAATGAACAACCTTTATTAAATAAAATTTTCTGTAACTCTGAAAACAAAAAGTTTAGCCTTTTGTTGAATGTGATATGGCACACTGGACGACGTGACAAAAACTACCAAAACAGTAAGTTCGCTCGTTTGACAGTAATATGAAAGTTTCTTTTAATAGACAAACAGATTGAGGAGAAAAATTAAAACCATATCCCACATTGGTAGCTTCTATGTTCATATTTTGCTCCATATTTATCAAGAAAAGATAAATGTTTTAAAGAATTATCAATATAGAAGTAAAAAATTATCTAAGTCCTACATACCACATACCAGTATTAGAATAAATTACAGCATTCAGAAAATATAATTATAAGTATTATTATTATTAATTATAAGTATAATTATAAGTAGTATTGCTCATCTTAACGGAAACAAACATAAAAAGATAAATATATATTTGGCTAACACAATTTCTGATCACTGGTTTAGCTGTTCATTTTTTTTTTACGTACATTGTTCGAAGCCCAAAATTTATCCCGATCACATAGTGTCTAGATGTGCTGCAAGAAAACTATTGAAATTTTCAAACTCAGTGACCCCCAAATTAGCTAGGAGCAGGTTCAAACTTCAGTCAGGAAAAAAATTCAAGTTTGTTCGCCAGTGTTTGTTTTTTTTTTTATTATAGAATATTATACAGCACATTAGCTAGAATGGCAAAGAGCGCTGTCGCCAACAGCATCTGGTGTTCCCAGACGGTCACCCATCCAAGTACTAACCAGACCCAACGTTGCTTAACTTCGCTGATCATACGGGAAGCGGTGTTTCAACGCGGTCAAGGCCGTTGACCAACCTTACCTACTATACTGTTCTATTTGACTGTGTATATATATTTTCATTACACACTGCTGATGAATAGATTGTCTTAATTAGTTTTGTATCATAAAGATTATAATTGCTATTCATATTTTTTGTCGAGCAAGTGAAATGAAATTCCGAATAAGAGTATACCAACAGATTGAAAATTAAGTTTATATGAAAGGTCTATAGTATAAGGTGACTTTTTTGTTATAGGATGTCCTTCTCACTTTTTTGTTGTCATGCTTCTGATATGAGGGGTTAACAATTTTTTTGTGTCAAAAATTAAGTTATTTTCGTTTAATTTATGCACTAATCACTTACCAATGAAGTCTACATAATTAGTCTCAAAGGTGAATTTATGATTGAATGTGGTTTTCTCACATTATAACATCCTTTTTTAATGACATTTCTGATGTAAGAACTAAGATCAATTTAATTCAAGTATTTTTTGCCCTTTAGAAAAGAGGTTTATGTAAGTAGTGTGTAAGGCGTCTTTTTGATTAAATGATATTTTCCCATTTGTAATCCCATTTTTGTAAAACATGTTACCTTGAACATAGTATGCAGGAGGCAAACATTTTGTTGAAGATCCTTCCCACATAAACATTCAAACTCCAACAGATTGTGCGAATGTATAGCACAGACCAGCTGAGATTGATTGACGTTTCTTCGCTCTTCTGTGAATTTGAATATATGGTTTGCCCCAAGTGGATCATTCTCTGTTGTCTGGGGACTGGATGTTCTGATGAAAAACACTTATAACTTTATTCACTTTTTTGTCGGGTATTAATATATACAATTGTTGTACATTTTTATTATAGAATATCATCAATATAATAAATATAATTACATTTCAGTTTGTTATTGTATAAAAATGCACTTACATATACATTCATTCCCACACGCAACTCAATCATATATATTTATATATACACACATGCATATATATATATATATGCGTGTGTATATGTATATATAATTATGTATGTTCAAGAACCTCACACACTAGTATATTTGTATATTTATATATTTAGTAATAAAATAGTAACTATATCTAAATATTTTAAGTATACACGTATAAGTACTATAAAACTATGAACTATTTACAGTCTAAAAATAAACTTAATAAATTTTTTTTTTTTAATTTAAATTAAATTTCTTTATTTTAATATGTTTATGGTTATTGTAAATAAATAGGTAAGAATAATAAAGTTTTGAACCATTAATATAGCGATTTCACATCCATGATCATCTACATCTCTTTATATTTGATTCATTAAAACTTTACCCTTTCATTCCTTGTATCACCGGTGATACATAAGTCTTATAGCTTATTCCATCTTATCCAAGACATACATTAGACTTTTGTACCACCAGTGTTACAAGAAACGGTTAAAGTAATAATCATGGCCCACCCAAAACTTTTTACCCTAAACTAGATGTTTAGCCGGTATACAGTGTTCACTTACCCTTTGGGTAAGTTTACCGAAGGTAAAGTAAGAGCTAATGCGCCTGGTAAGCTCATGAAGATTTTTGCGTTGTTAAGGCCATCATGAACAAAAATGGTTACAAAATGGTTACAAAAATGGTTACAAAGTATTACTCTTAACAACTAGGTTATCACCGTATATGGCTTATTCTTGTCTTTGTTATTTTTTTATTTAATATTTATCATTTATTATTATTTATTATTGTGTTAATTACTATTTTTTATTTAATATTTATCATTTATTATTTATTATTGTGTTAATTACTATTTTTTATTTAATATTTATCATTTATTATTATTTATTATTGTGTTAATTACTTTTTTTTATTTAATTGTTATTATTAGTAATTTCAGTCAAACTTCAAATGAAAACCACTTAATATCCTAATTTTTTGTCAGAGGATAAATTCTAAAAAAAAATATTTTTTGTAAGTTTTTATTTGTATATTTATAATTCATGTTTCATAGAAACAAAGATTAATTATTAATATAATAATAATGTGTATTCGTTTTACTGAAAATAATAATAACAAAATTCACAAAATTTTTCAAGTAAGTAAGTTTATATTTCTTAAAAATACAACTTATTTTAAAATATTAAGTTTTATTTTATCTTAAATATAATACTTTTTAAATATATATTAAGTTAAATTAAAATACTTTTCATGTTAAACAGAATATTTTTAAAATATATGTTAAGTTATACTGTATCAAGTTGTTTTTTATGTTTAATAAATTATTTTTTAAATATATATTAAGTTGTTTTCTATGTTAAATATAGTATTTTTAAAATATATACTAAACTATATTAAGCTGTTTTGTATGTTAAATATAATATTTTTTAAATATGTATTAAGCTATTTTCTATTAAAAATATAATATTCTTTAAATATATATTAAGTTATATTAAGTTATTTTCTATGTTAAATATAATATTCTTTAAATAGATATTAAGTTTTTTTCTATGTTAAGTATAATATTTTTAAAATATATTTCAAGTTATATAAAGGTGTTTTCTATGTTAAATATAATATTTTTAAATATATATTAGGTTATATTAACTTGTGTATATGTTAACTTAATATATATTTAAAAAATATTATATTTATGTTAAATTATTTTCTATGTTAAATATAACATTTTTTAAATATATATTAAGTTGTATTAAGTTGTTTTCTATGTTAAGTATACTATTTTTAAAATATATATTAAGTTGTATTCTATGTTAAATATAATATATCTAAAATATATATTAAGTTATATTAAGTTATTTTCTATATTAAATATATATTTTTAAAATATATATTAAGTTATATTAAGTTGTTTTATATGTTAAAAATCAAAAACTTCAAATTTATATTAAGTTATGTTGAGTTATTTTCTATGTTAAATAGAATATTTTTTAAATATATGTTAAGTTATATTAATTGTTTTCTATGCTAAATATACTATTTTTAAAACATATATTAAGTTATGTTAAGTAATTTTCTATGTCAAATAGAATATTTTTAAAATATATATTAAGTTGTTTTTTATGTTAATTATAATAATTTAAAATATATATTAAGCTATATTAAGTTGTTTTCTATGTTAAATATAATAGATTTTAAGTTATATCAAGTTATTTTCTATATTAAATATAATTTTTTTTAAATATATATTAAGTTGTTTTCTATGTTAAATACAATATTTTTTAAATATATATTAAGTAATATTAAGTTGTTTTCTATGTTAAATAGAATATTTTATAAATATACATTAAGTTATATTAAGTTGTTTTATATGCTAAACACTACATTTTTAAAATTTATATTAGGTTATATTAAATTGTTTTCGATCTTAAGTATAATATTTTTCAAATATATAATAAGTTATATTAAGTTGTTTTCTATGTTAAATAGAATATTTTATAAATATACATTAAGTTATATTAAGTTGTTTTATATGTTAAATATTACATTTTTAAAATTTATATTAGGTTATATTAAGTTGTTTTCTATCTTAAGTAAAATATTTTTCAAATAAATAATAAGTTATATTAAGTTGTTTTCTATGTTAAATAGAATATTTGTCAAATATGTTTAATATTAAAAATCTTTTTCATTCCAGTATTTTAAACTGATAAATTGTCGACCTGTCTTCTGTATTTATTTGTAAGTGAAATAAAATGTTTGAAATTCTAAAATTAAAATAATGATTATTATTTATATTAACCTAGGAAACTAAATTAAATACAAGCCTTAATCATATACAAAAAAAAAGTTCGAAGGAATAAATAAACTTTTGATAAATGCTTTCAATTTTACAGAGAAATCAATTTTAAAACTTGTTGAGTTTTCGTAATTTCATAATTTTAAATTGTTTTAACTAAAAAAAACATTATTTGTGATCTTAAGATATACTTAAGCCCTTAAATCAAAAGTAAAGTCTAAACTTACCCTACAAACATTTGTCCGCAATGTCGCAATGAAATGTTGGTAGGGTAAACTTACCCTACAAACAATGAAATGTTGGTAGGGTAAACTTACCCTACAAACAATGAAATGTTGGTAGGGTAAACTTACCCTACAAACAACGAAATGTTGGTAGGGTTACATTGTTTCTAAAAGTAATGTGTGAACAAATTATTTAAACTAACTTTTCATTGATCCATGCACTGAAAACACTTGACTAACTTGTAAGTTTAAGATAGTCAAAATGGACATCATCAATTTGACTAACCATTGTTAACAGTACACTCGGCAATGATGTTATTGTCTGTAAAACTATCAAAAGTTAATTTAAAAAGAACATCTGTGTAATGGCCATTCCACCGGACCTCTGTGTGTACTTTTATAAATGTTCAAGTACCTTTAAACTAGTATTGGAAATTAACCATATCATGCTTTAAAACTTCTCTAAAGAAGCCATGTAGGGTTATATAGATTGGCAAAAGCACCTCACTTTTGCTATTATCGAGACATATAAGAGATACTATTTTACGACAACTAATGATTACAGTTTTAAATTCCCTGACGTACAAATGTAGATTTGAACTAAAAAGTAATACAATTTTCAGATCTAGTTCAAAGCCACCTCTGTGTTAAGAACTAACTCATTATCTTAATATTAAGCAAACCTTAAATAAAAATTCGATTTGGAACTTAAAAGGAATAGTTTAAAAATATTTTCCATCTTCATACTATACATTAACCTATTATTTACATCACAGTATCATCCATGAAACATTTTTTTAGTTCTTAGTAAACTGAACCTGTTCTGTATTTTTCATATTGAGAATCTCAACAATGTTGGTGTTAGCTTCAGGTTTGATGAGGTTGTTATCATAATCAATGTTTTGGATCTTCAAGGTGTCCATCTTTGTAATAGGATTCTCGGTGGGAGTATTATCCTCGTCGCTTAGGTAGAAATTCGTCTTGTTGTTTTTTGGCACACTGGTTGGTGACCCCAAAGGTGTTGACAATTGTGACGAGACATCCGATTCTGACCCAGAAGTTTCGTTGTTGGTTCCTTTAGGTTCGGTTTGACCCTGAGTTTGTACATTTTCTGATGGGGTTTGGTTCTCCACGATATCCTCGACCTTTGGAGGTCTTGTGTACATGATGGAGGATTTCCTCTTGATGTGAGGATACAGGATGTTGTTGGTGTTGCCCACTGTGGGTTCTGAAGGACAGGACGAGACTATGCTCGGGGCGGAGGATGTGACTATTGTGGGGAGTCCTTTGCTCTTCATGTGACCCTCGATCAACATGGCGCACTTCGGGTGGTGGAAGCTGATGGCATCGTCCAAAGGTGTTCTGCCCCAACGATCCTGTAAAGATCCAATGTAACGTTTAGTATAGGTGTACGTTCGAGCATATCAAAAAAGTATCAGATAAATATCAGAAAAATATCAGAAACGAACAGAAAAATATCAGTAAAAATCAGAGAAAATGACATGCCGATAGTTCTTAAGAAAATGAAAAATATTGTGTCAATAAAACTCCCTGAAATTTAGTTTGCAGTTAGATTGATGGTATTCGGTTTGACCTGCCACATACTTCAAAAGCCCCAATTATTATTAAACCTATTTCACTGATTTTATTTATTTTAATTTTTATTTCACAAAATAACAATAGCAACAATAATAATCATCCATCCACTCACCCTAGGAGCGGGGTGAACCTCACACTTGTCCAGCAGGAACTGAACCAGGTCCAGATGTCCCTCTGAGGCAGCCACGTGGATGGCGGTTCTGCCGTCGTAGTCTGCAGCCTCAATGTTCGTCCCCGCCAGGGCGTGTCTGAGGAAAACCATAATTTATAAATATAAAAATTGAATTCCATAAAATCCCACAAATTTCCCCAAATATCTGAAGAAAATTCATAAATTATTGGTATAAAACAAAATTCCATAAACTACAGATTTTAAAAATGAAATGTTGTTAATTACAGATTTAGACATCAATTATATATATTCGTGAAATAAATTTCTAGAAATTCCACATTTGACAAAACTAATTCCAGAAATTCCAATTTTAAGGAATACAATCATATCAATTGCAGATTCAATAAATACATTTATAATGAAACCAAATATAATCACATACTCATCGTATACGATTGTGAAAAAATGTTTGTAAGCCAATATTTAACGCTTTAACCGTTTCTTGGGAACACCGGGGTTACATTAACCTAATGGCCATCTTATGTTACACCAGTGATAAAAATCACGTTAGTTTATATACAGGCAAATATCTGCCTGTAAAAATTTATTAAAATCATTTGTATCACTACTGTTTCATAAGATAGAGTACGCTATGACACTAATGTATGTATCACCGGTGTTAAAAACTGTTAAGATGTTAATTCCATACCTCCTGAGTGCTGAGAGATCACCCGCAGCCACCGAGAAGAGAAGATCGAAGAGGATCTGAGCTCGTGTCTCGTTCTTGGCCATTCGAGGATCGATCTTGTTCGAGATGGAACCTCTGATGTTGTCGAAGTGATGGAACTTGAAGGTGTCGACCAACTCCTGCAACGATCGGGTTGAATGTTAATTAATGTTAGGAAATGTTAAATGCTTCAAGATGTTGAGAAATCACTCGAAATATTATAAAATCTTACAAAATTTTATAAAACATCACAAAATGCTATAATAAAAAGTTACAAAATAGTATAGTGTCGCAATATTATAGTATAAGAAACTAAACAAACTCACCATACAAAACTGAACTCCTCGGCACGAGTTTCCATTGGAGTCTAAGGGAGGTGACCAAAGGCAGATTCCCATCGTGTTCGGCACGATCAACAAAATGCATCCAGAAACGCCTGATTTAGCTGGTAAGCCCACCTGTCACAAATCGGAATGTTTTATGTTAAAAAATGTTTTGTCTTTTTATTTTTATTTAATTTAATTATTACTAGAAGCGACACAGATAATAATAATTAAATTTATATCAAAATTAATTTTGTTATTGTCTTTACGATCTCAAACAATGCAAATTTATTATCCATTATTAGATAAATATACGGTAGCATATATTGCCATTAATTTAAGTCCTCTTTGTCAATTCAGATATTGTTTGCTTATAACTTTTTAAAAAGAACAGCATTTTTTTTTATTTGTCCAATTTAATCAATATAGGATTTGACTTGTAAGAAAATTCAATGTAAAACAAAAACAGGTCGTATCAATATCCTCTAAACTGTCGTTTACAAATTTCATCTTTAACTAAAATGATGAGATATTGAATACTGATAACGATTCAAATAAACGGCTGTGCAAGTTGGAAGTACATCGTCTAGCCTGTCAGTGAAGTTAGGTCTTTTTAGTTCTGATGGTCAAAGCTTTGATTTTTTCAGATATTGTTGACATTAACACCTTACGTCCAAATACATTGTTCCATCAGAACAAAATACCCCGAAACCTTGAAAACAGCCCTTAGTGTAGGCAGTAAAGGGATTCAGTGATTAAATTGATTAATTAATAACAAAACTTATCTAACCTTGAAGGCGAACTGTCCCGAGTAATTGTACATTCCGCAAGAGTGCATCAAAGTCAACGTGTTTCTCACCGCCTCCATCGTCAGCACCGGATCTCCCGTCAGAGGATTGATTCCACCGTTGGCCAACGTCGCAGCGATGATGGCGCCAGACTCGGCGGTGACCTCCAGGGAACAGAGCTGAAAGTAGGTGGAGGTTGGTTTTTGAAAATTCACTAAAACGTGTTTGTTGAGTCTGGTGATTGATTCACTTATCAATCTCCAACAGAAATACATAGTGCATCCTATTGAACCTTTGACAATTAATAACTCATTAGCAATTTGAAAAGAAGTAGAGTAACAAAATCATAAATAGTTCAAATAGTAATAGTAATAGTAATAGCAATAGTAATAGCAATAGTAATAGTAACAGCAATAGTAATAGTAACAGCAATAGTAACAAAATCATAAACAGTTCAAATAAAAAAAACTTTCTCGCCCACCTGGAAGTAGAAGTCGAGGGTCTCGTGCAGGCGCGTGCCATCGGGGAAGCATTTGTTCTCCCGCATGAAGTAGGCGAGCGCGAAGTTCCTGTCGGCGCACTCCCGCTCCGAGAGGAAGACGGCGTTGTTGAAGCCCAAGTACTCGCCTCCTGTCAGGCGCTTGTATAGGTGGAACACCTGCAATGGCAACCAGATTTGGATTAGTGTTTACATAACACATATGTGAGTCTTCTTAAATTAAATCTGTTATTTTTTTATCCTGGTTTATTTTTACGTTAAAGAGTAACAGACTAACAGAGTAACAGAGTGACAGAGTAGCATAGTAATAGAGTAACAGAGAAACAGAATAAAAGAGTAATACATCTCTGTGAATAGAGCAATCGTTGCAACATATTCAACTCAGTTGGATGCAATCATTTACAGAACTACTTTAAAATTTCGAATCACAAAGGAATTACATCACTACTGTTTGTCTATACTGTTTGCATGGAAATAATGAAGAATAATATACTTTTCGGGAGGTAAAATCAACCATGAATATGCTCAATATTGTATATGGAAAACTGACTGATAAACCTAATGAAAAAGAACCAAAGTTGGTTGGGCTCCGGCGGAAGACGGTATTAACAAGGAAATAGTTTACGAATAGGGAACGCATATAAATTAATGGTATTTCGAAATACTTAGTTCACCTGAAAATGTATGATCATAGATTCATAATAAATAAAATAAAAAACGTGATATCTATGGTGGTGGCGGGTGTACCATCAGTGGCACAAGTATCTGACATTTTTCAAATAGAAAAATGAGAATAATGAAGTTATTAGTTATTATTTTTTGTTGTAAATACCATACTGTGAAAATTAATGGTATATTTCCTTAGTATGAAATGTACAACAAAAACAAGAATTTATAACTTTATTATTCTTATTTTTCTATTTGAAAAATGTCAGATACTTGTGCCATCGTTGGTACATCTTACAAAGTAGAAAATTTAATAAGAGGGAATTGGAAGAACTGTTGTTAGGCCTTGGAACTGAGTATGGTTAAGATAAATAAACCATCTATGGAAATGTAATCTAGATAAGCTTTTGAGGAGGCAAAACTGCTCCATTATTTTAGCATTTAATTTACCAACAAGCCATGTACTGATATCATATACGCTTGTATAAACAATTATTTTCATTTTAACTATAAACACAAAAAAAAACTTTAAAATGAATAAAAAAGTTTTTAAAATTAATAAAACTTTTTAAAGTAAATACAAAATGTGAGCATTAACTTACATAGTCAAAACGATCAGCGGCCGATAGCTCCGGCTGTAAAAACAAAAAAGAGTAATTATTAGTACAGTATACCAAAAATTTATGATTATCAAATACACACACGCACAATACGAGCGTTGTGATGAACATGTTTTATGTATTTAGCTTTCAAAAATATTATTTTCCCATCTTCAGAAAACTAAAAATGAAACAAAAGAGTTGACGGACAAATTTTTCGAGTGTACAATATCAAAATTGCGTTTAAAAATTGCGTTTAAAAGATAATTGCGTTTAAAAAATTGCGTTTAAAAATAACAATAGCTTTGGTAAGTATTTCCAACAAGGAAATGATCGTTTATGGTTATAGTTTCTCGAGCCGTAACGCTCTATATATTGGCTCTACTATTGGCAGATGCAATACAGGATCGATGAGCTCATTGACTGTTTTCTTCGGAAGAAACGACCATTAACAAATCCAAATTATTCAGCAATCCGTGAACACTCTACAATTAGTAATCATACATTTAAGACAAATCATATTAAACAAACAAAGTAGGTATACGCATAACAGAAGAACTATACATAGCACTATACAGAAGCACTATACATAGCACTATACATGTACTATACATAGCACTATACATATTATTATAACAGAAGCACTATACATAGCCAAGCACAAAACCTACATCGAACCATAAAACACCATCCAAAATAAATAATGTATAAACTAATTTTCTCTCGCAAATAACTTACGCTTACTTTTTTTACAGATATTCCGAACCAACACTTTTTTTCAGGACAAATATTTGAATGAAATGATTTCCAAAGAAAGAAAATCTAAAATAACAGAGTGCCAACAAAACCAAATAAATTTTTTGATTTTATGTTTTTTGTACATAGTAAAATAAATTTCCTTTTAATACCAAAATATAATTGTTCAACTGATGCATCTTAAACGCTATATAAACCACTTTTATTGTATTTTATGAATATACTATGCTGCATTCTACCAATGCAATCCTATATGGTATTTTTAATTTTTAACCAGATTCTGAAGATGGGAAAAAAATCCTGAAAGCTAAATAAATAAAAAAATCTTCATCACGACGCTTGTATTATTGTCCATCATAAAATTAAGATTTCCTAGTGGAACTTCAATTAATACTACTAAATATATATATATATA
>JARUHE010305007.1:0-12507 GCA_031471125.1 Archaeomysis grebnitzkii | reverse complement strand
TACCATTATAGAAGGTTCGCCTAAAAATAACATTGAAGTGAATACCCAAGAAAAAACAGAAAACAAAGAAATAAATAGTGAAATTAAACGACGTTTTTTCAATCTGAGATACAAAAACTCGTTTCAAGATCGTAATGATTGCAATGATGAAGATAACGAGAATTCGCTAACAGTTAAAGAATTTGAGAAGGTTTTGGATTGTACCACTCCTGATAGAAAAAGTTCTTTGTCTATTAAAGAAAGTAATATGTAAATAGATGACCAAACTCCAGGTGATAAATGGATTTATGAAAATGGTAAGAATGAAAATGAATCGACTCCGATCGCTAGTTCTCAGAAAACGGTACTTTTCAAGAAACGGTGAATTAGAAGATGACGGTTTTCAGTTGGTCGAGTCCCGTTCTGCGATGAAGAAACGGGTAAGAAATCAAGTGTTCCAACAAGAAAATGAACTAGTTGGAGCACCACCTGAACTTGTAAATGTAGTTGTTAAAGGGAATGTTGTTATTCTTAAAGATTTTATGAATAGAAATAATGTGTCTTGTAAAAATATATCAAAACAAACAAATGATGTTAAATAAAATTTGTTGTAGAACATCAAATAAACTGAAAACTAGCTTGGTAAAAATTTTGGCAAAATTTTACTTTAGACCCCTAAAAAAAGACTAAAAGTACCAAACATTAATATTTCACTTATTTTGTGAAATAGTACATTACCTTACGTTGCCTGACATAACCTAACCTAACCTAACATAAATCTCAAATAAAGGTTAACATTGAAGAACTAAAACTTCCATAAATTGATAGTTGCTGGATTTGATTTAGGGACAGTGTGTCAAGAGAGCAGTTCGTCAAAATGGTCCTCAGAAACTCTTGAAGAACATTTTCATAACTCTCGGAGAACATTTTTTGCTCCAATATTGCAAAAATGTTTTTAACAATTTTATTAATGAATAATATTTTTTAAAATAAGCCGTATTGCACTTGTTTCTGAATATATTTACTCTAAAATCAACATATAGCTAAAAATAATAGTCTACACTTTCATTCTTTATTAAAAAAATAGATAGGTAACTTTGAGAATTTAAATTTGGAGAACATCTGAAAGAATTAAATTTTCGCAGAACAAAAAACATTGTCCTTGTTTGACGCACTGCAAGAGTCTTCAAAAAACTGTGGAGAGCATTTTCAAAATCTCCTGTAGTACATTTTTCCTTTCATTATTTTTAATAAGTCATTTAAATCAGTGCTAGTACACTTCTATCTAAAATTATTAATTGTTTACACTAACACTGGCTTTCATTTTGAAAAAAGAAACATAATTCAATTTTTCAATTAAATTTATATATTTTTAAAGAGAAATAGTCAGATGAAAATCTGCCTGGAGAACATTTATGGAAGGTGAAAAAAAAATCTCCCCGTTTGAGTTCAGGCCAATACTTTAGGCTGCCACATTGTCCCAAAGGACTATTAACTTTCGCACTCCCACATTTTCCGTCAAAAAATTGATTGAACTGCATAAATATATTAAAACTTACTAACTATTTTTTTATTTCATGGAGGATCTTCATTTTGTTATATACTTTTGTTGAAAAATAATTTTGTAATATTATAAATATTAAATTTAAATTCAATGTGCCAATTTTCTTCCTTAAACCCAGAAATTCCAAAATTTAAATTTTTTGAAAAAAATTCCATTTTAAACTAGTTATGCCTAAACTGCTATGTGGCTTGAATGTCTAGTGATTATTTATTTTTATAATATACAATTGTAAAAATTTTTTAAATTGTAAAAATGTATTCAACAAAAACAAAAAAACATATTTTTTTAGATTCTATTACATTATATCTATACATGCATGATGCATACTTATCATTAAATTCTGAAAATTTGATGCAAAAATAAATATTTTTTAATGTAAAATATTTTAAAAGTTATTTTTTCTCATTTTAAACTTAAATAACCAAAAAAAGAGAAATTATTTAAAAAGAATTCTATTGCATTATATTGTAAGCATATTGATTGTTCAGTTCTGAAAATTTGATGCAAAAAATAATAAAAAACAAACAAGTTATAAACAAAATAAAAACTTGAACCTTTTGTTGAATGTGAAATATTTTACAAGTTATTTATCCTCATTTTAACCTAAAATAAGAAAAAAGTGAAAATTATATAAAAAGAATTCCATTGCATTATATTGTAAGCAGATCTTATATATTTTTTCATAGGAAATGTGATAAGTCTACTGGCCTGAAAATTTGTCGATAGTAAAATTTTCAAATTTAGTTTGCATAAAAACAAACAATTATTTAAAATAGTTCTTCATTAACACAAATATTATCTGATTAGAATATATAGATCCACTAACCAGGATTGACTTCTCTATATGTAGCAATACCATAAGCCTCAATCAAAACTTGGAAGCCGTGAGTGAATTTGTTAGTGCGATGATATGTCGGAGGCTGCATCTTGGTTTCCATGCTATTCAAGATCGGCTGCACTGAAGTGCCAGATCGATCCTATAACAAAATATATACTCAGTTGAAAAACAAAAATTCAAAGAATTATTAAAAATATTTGTAATTGTTAAGAAACAAATTATGTGTACTTACATTTTTCAGAAATTAAATTAACACACGTTTTTATGAATAAAATATTAACAATGATTAAATATTAAAATATTTCGCTGAAAAAAATAGCAAATCTTAATTTAGTCTTGAGACAACTTATAGAAGTTTAAGCAGTCCATGAAGCTCTAATATAGTTGCAGTTGGTCATATCAATGGTTTGGCACACCTGCAAAGCTAGATCTTTTTTCTAGAAAATTGTTCCCATTTAAATTATTTTAAGACTTGATGGCTTTTTCAAAAAACTGACTAATGATAAAAAATCATTAATACCAACCAAACATTTTTTTGGCAGATGAAAACACTCACAGTTCCCTTCTGAAGCGACTCTTTAATCCTCGGTATGTCCATCACTGGAATCCATCCTTCAGCAATCAAACATTTGTTGGATGTGTCCAAATTGAACATGTTCAATGTATGATAAATTGCTTTTATTTTACCAACTTTTATGAACCAGTTGCGAAGATGTTTTGCAGCTGCAACCAATACCCTGTGGCGGTGGTCAGTTGTTTGGCTCAGAACCTATAAAAAAATTTGTACAAGAATAATTAGTAAAACATTAATAATTTCTAAGGAAACATTGACAAGCTATGCACATTTATTGAACATTTGAGGCGCAGTAATAACCATTCGACAGTTTATACAGCACTGAACCCAAACATTAATCAGTAGCACCAGCTTATGTAATTGGTAATTCCTCAAGGTTAAAGGATTGTGGTTACCATGGTAACTAAATCCAGGTCTAAACACTAGTCGGAACCAGCCACAGGTAAAGGGTGTGCTATAGGGCTCCATTAGAATTGCTATTGGAAGACACTATTATGGCAGCTGAAGTGATGCCCTGCCAACTTATAGGAAGTAGATGGACTTACTGTACTCAAGTCATTTATGCGACCTTTCACGCCGGTAATCATGTCTTTGCGTTCACTGGACACTTCTGGGCACGGATACATTGTGGCTTTGCATCCATCAGAAATTTTCTTCACCTTTGTTTTCAATTGATCTCCTTGGAAAAACACAATAAAAACCACTTTCCTCATCCCAGTGCCCTGAAATAATTTTCAAAAAAATAGAATAAAAAGTAGTACAATATTCTAAAGGCATCAAACATTTATTATCAATCTGAATTATTTCGTCAACGGCCTTGGCCACGTTGAAACACCGCTTCCCGTATGATCAGCGAAGTTAAGCAACGTTGGGTCTGGTTAGTACTTGGATGGGTGACCGTCTGGGAACACCAGATGCTGTTGGCGACAGCGTTCTTTGTCATTGTAGCTAATGTGCTGTATAATATTCTATAATAAAAAAAACTATCCTATTTCTTAGGTTCTATCTTTACATTGCTTAAGGTTAACTGTTTTATATAGCCGTAGTATTTTAGATTGGTTTATTGAGATAACACCCTTAAGTTAGACCGCTATATGATAATGGATCGACAATAGTACAAGTGTGGTAAGCTTTGTGTTATTTGAATGAGGGTTACCTCACTTGTGCTATTGTCGATACATATATATTAGAAATAAACCTTTATTTTTTTCCTTTTGTTGTTTTACAAGAAAATTTCTTCCATATTTTGTGAATAAATGGATCGACAATAGCACAAGTAATGTAACCCACATTCCAATAATATAGAGCTTACTTCACTTGTGCTATTGCCGATCCATACAAATTTGTCCTCAGAATATCACTTTACCAATTGCATATTTCAATTACCAATTAGAATTATTCTAGTTCAGAATATTAACCCTTTAACGCCTGAATTATTATTACCCTAAGGTAATAATACAATACAATTATATTTGCATCGAAAATAACCCTACAACCGTCATTGTTTTGTCCCTACAAGCGTTAAAGGGTTAATGTAACAAACATAATTGTTATCATGTGTTTAAGTTTTCTATTTGATGTAACATTCCCAAAGAAATATTATGGAAGTAAAGTTTTAAAAATAAAACGAAATAAAATAAAATAATAAAAAATAAAAAAATAAAAATATTATGGAAGTATAATTTTAAATTATTCGATAACCAACAAAATAATTTTAAACTTTTTGGGCGATAGTGCATGTGATGATCAGCCATTTATTTTTTTTAGTTTTATAATGCATCTCTATGTGCATTTTTATGTACATTTCTATTTGTATTTTATGTGCATTTCTATGTACATTTTTGAGTACATTTCTATGTGCATTTTTACTAAAATTTACATGTGCATTTATATGTGCATTTCTATGTACATTTCTATGTACATTTTTGAGTGCATTTATATGTGCATTTTTACTAAAATTTACATGTGCATTTATATGTGCATTTCTTTGTACATTTCTATGTACATTTTTGAGTGCATTTCTATGTGCATTTTTGATATGCGTTTTGGGAGAAATCTGTGTTTTGAAAAAAAAGTTGAAAATTGTTTTTCAAATTTGTAAAATATTTAAATAAAAAACTTGTGCTATAGTTCTTTAATTATTTTTTTGATTGTTTGTTATTTAGTGTTTTTTTTTATTGTTTTTGTTATTTATTATTTTGGTTATTTAATATATTTAACATTTTTGTTATTTATTATTTTTAATTGTTTTTGTTATTTAGTATTTTTAACTGTTTCTCTTAATTATTGCTTTTGTTATTTATTATATTGTTAATTGTTTTTGTTTTTTAGTATTTTTAATTGTTTTTGTTATTTATTATTTTTAATTGTTTTTGTTATTTAATATTTTTAACTGTTTCTCTTAATTATTGCTTTTGTTATTTATTATATTGTTAATTGTTTTTGTTCTTTAGTATTTTTAATTGTTTTTGTTATTTATTATTTTTAATTGGTTTTGTTATTTATTATTTTTAATTGTTTTTGTTATTTAGTATATCTTAACTGTTTTTGTTATTTATTGTTTTTGTTATTTATTATTCTTTATTGTTTTTGCTCTTTATTATTTTTAATTGTTTTTTTTATTTATTATGTTCAACTGTTTTTGTTATTTAGTATTTTTAATTGTTTTGTTATTACTTATTTTCGTTATTTAATATTTTTAGTTGTTTTTGTTAATTAATATTTATAATTGTTTTTGTTATTAATATTTTTAATTGTTTTTATTATTTATTATTTTGGTTATTTAATATTTATAATTGTTTTTGTTATTTAATGTTTTTAATTGTTTTTGTTATTTAATATTTGTAATTGTTTTTGCTATTTAATATTTTCAATTGTTTTTGTTATTTAATATTTATAATTGTTTTTGTTATTTAATATTTATAATTGTTTTTGTTATTTAATATTTGTAAATGTTTTTGTTATTTAATATTTTCAATTGTTTTTGTTATTTATTATTTTGGTTATTGAATATTTATAATTGTTTTTGTTATTTAATATTGTTGATTGTTTTTGTTATTTAGTATTTATAATTTTTTTGTTATTTAGTATTTTTAATTGTTTTTGTTATTTAATATTTTTAATTGTTTTTGTTATTTATTATTTTGGTTATTTAATATTTATAATTGTTTTTGTTATTTAATATTTTGGTTATTTAATATTTATAATTGTTTTTGTTATTTAATATTTGTAATTGTTTTTGTTATTTAATATTGTTGATTATTTCCATCATTAAGACATCTCAACCGTGATAGAGTTTTAATTGCTGTGACGTTTGGAATCCACTTTTCAATGACTCCATTGTAATAATAATTGTTTGTAATTAATTATTATAACTATAAATTATTGTTATTATTGTTACTGTTATTGTTATTGTTATTATTATTTTTATAATTATTAGTAATATTATTAGTAATATTATTAATATAATTATTATTATTATTATTATTATTAATATTATTATTATTATTATTATTGTTATTATTATTATTATTATTATTATTATTATTATTATTATTGGTGTTGTTGTTATTTTATTGTTATTGTTATTGTTATTATTATCAATATTATTATTTTTATTATTATTATTTTTTATTATTATTATTATTTATTATTATTAATATTATTGTTATTTTTATTATTGTTATTGTTATTGTTAGTATTATTATTATTATCAGTATTATTATCGTTGTTAACATCATTAATATTATAATAACAATTATTAAATAATTTACGATATAATGACTTTGCATTTGTCTCTTTTTGTTACTAATGCATCAAATTTCACGCTTCCAAACATTCACAATAATCATATAATTAACAATAATTGTCAAGATAATACACATTTATATCATCTATTTATTGCTTGTTTACTTGTTTAGTTGTTTAATTTGTATGTAAATATATGTATGTATGTGTGTATGTACGTGTGTATGCATGTGTGTATGTATGTATGTATGTATGTATGTGTGTATGTATGTATGTGTGTATGTATGTATGTATATGTATATGTTTGCATTTATGTATGTATATTTAATTATGTATGTATGAGATATGGTGGCCGAGTGGATACGAACGGTGCCTAGAGATTAATGGCACCGGTTCGAGTCCGCTCCATGGCCATTGGGATTTGAACGTGGCTGTATTCCCCTAAAATCTCAAATGCTAAGCTTACCTCGGCATATCTTTAGGGTAAACATCATTTAATGTGGGTAGTAATATCAAGGTTGATCTGTGAAGCGGAGCAGATATCGGTTAAATTCGATTAGAGTACCTATATAAAAGCCCCAAATATTTTTTCTAGTATTAATACTAAATCTATACTCCCATAATAATGTGTTGTACCTTACTATCTTCTTTTTATATAAATATCAAGATAAGTCATTCATGTTTTAATAAATATTTTCAATTTAAAAAATGTTATCTTGTTATCTTGAATATGTAAATGTTTATAATGATAATTAAAAATTATTATTTTTATTTTCTTATTTTTTTATAATGATAATTATAAATTATTATTTTTAATTTTTTAACTTTTTTATAACCATAATTAAAAATATTTATTTTTAATTTTAATTTTTTTTATAATGATAATTAAAATAATAACATAATAAAAATAAAAATAATAATAATAATATAATAATAATAATATGATAACAATATAAATAATAATATGCTAATAATAAAAATAATAATATAATAATAATACAAATAATAATAAAAAAATAATAAAAATAATAATATAATAATAACAAAAGTAATAATAAAAATAATAATAATAATAATATAATAACAAAATTAAACAACGTCCTCAAACGGTCATTGAAATTATCTAGTCGAGTAAATTTGAGTTAAATATTGACACGGCGATCAATTGTGTCCATTTGTCCGGAATAGTTTAATTGATTCGAATTTATTTCGTAAATTCGTAAAATAAATTCATTGTCCGATATTAAAAGGATTCGAATCCTTTATGACGAAAGATTTGCGAGTATTTGCGATTCGATTCTATTCGTCGATGTTCCTTTGTTCCAAAGATTTATTCGAACCTTTGTAGCGATGTTCGAGTATTTATACATGTGTGTTAATTTATGTCGAATCAGATTAATGGGATAAAGAGTGAGTGAGTGAATAATGAATGATGAGTGGTTTGAATGAGTGAGTGGTTTGAATTAATGAGTGAGTGAGTCTGTGAACCGAGTTAATGAGTGAGTTGGTGGGTGAGTAAGGATAAGTTTACGAGTAAAAGCCGTTTAGTAGTGAGTGATTACCGTATCTCTCTCTCTCTCTATATATATATATATTTTTTTTTTCTCTCTATCTGTCTCTCTTTCTCTCTTGCGCTCTCTCTCTCTCTCTCTCTCTCTCTCTCTCTCTCTCTCTCTCTCTCTCTCTCTCTCTCTCTCTCTCTCTCTCTCTCTTTTTTGTTTCATTACAATTAGTGATCATTAATTTCCGTTAGTTTTCCGAACATTTGTACCATAAATATTAAATAACATAATTATGTAGTATCTTATTCATAATTATGATGTTTTAATAATTAAATAATTTGTATTGATTTAGTATATTTTAGTATAGTTTAGTATACTCCAGTATATTTTAGTAAATTTTAGTATATTTTAGTATATTTTGTTGTTAACTCTATTGTTAATATAAATTAAATAATGAATCTATGAATTACATAATAATTTTGTGATGAAATTACCAAATATGATTATTTAGTAACATTATTTTTTCGACATGTGATGCCATAGCCTGGAAAATTTGTATTAGATTATTATAAGTCGAGTGAATTTGAACTGATCTCTTGATTTTTTGATATGTAATCTAGTATCAATGGGACTCGTGATGAGTGCATGTAGTGAGTGATGAGTGATGAATGCATGTGATGAGTGAAGAATGATGAACGCATGTGATGAGTAATGAGTGATGAATGCATGAGATGAGTGATGAGTGATGAATGCACACTTAGATACTTTTTATCATCATCGTCATTTTGCTATCCTCATGGATGTAATATGTCTCTCAATTTAACCATTCAGAGTTTGTTTAATTATTTACTTATTTGTTTATTTGTTTTTATTTAATGTAATTATATTCTTATTGTATTTGTTTATATATTTATGTGTTTAGTTATTTGTTTATATATTTATGTGTTTAGTTATTCACTTATCTTTTTATTTGTTTATCTTTCAATTTTATTTGTTTGTATTCGTATGTTATTTATTTATATATGTTTTACTTCTTTTTTTATTTGTTTATGCTTATTTTATTTGCTTTAGATGTTTTCCAGAAATTTTTAAGCTTTAAAAAAATTTATATCAAAAATAATAATAATAACTTACATTTTTAAATTTTATAAAATGTAGTTTCATCTTTATCGTAAAATGTTCTTTTGTTTTAATAATAATAATTGATAATGATAATTAATAATAATTATTATTGTTTGTTCAATTTTTTAATATTCTCATACCAAGTCTTATTTTCTATACTAATGCTAATTTTATTTAATAAGTCTTTTCAGTTATATAGAAAAAAATCATATTTTTTTTAATAATCTAATTTATTTATTACACTTTTGATTAAATAGAAAAGTTCAAACAATTTTTAATTAAAACTTACGAACAAATGTTAGGCTTATTATAGGCTTAATTAAAATATGTGATACTTTACTGTGTCTATTTTAAATACATTTTTGAAAAAAAAAACTCTTTTTTTAAATTAAATCAATTTTATATTTACATTTTGAGATTATTATAATACTAAAAACAATAATAATACAACAATAATACTAACAATAACAATAAATAATAATAAAAAGTAATGATAACAATAAAAAAATAAATATGAAAATAATATAAAAAATGAACCAATAGTTGTTTATAAGTAATAGGAAATAATAATAAAAAGTAACAATAACAATAATATGGAAAATAAATATAAAAACAATATAAAAAATAAATGGCATTAAAATGAAATCAATGATTGTTTATAAATAAAAATAATAATATAAAAAAACAATAACAATAATATGGAAAATAAAATAAAAATAATATAAAGTAACAATAACAATAATATGGAAAACAATATAAAAATAATATAAAAATTAAATGACATTAAAATGAAATCAATGATTGCTTATAAATAAAATAATAATAAAAAGTAACAATAACAATAATATGGAAAACAATATAAAAATAATACGAAAATTAAATGACATTAAAATGAAATCAATGATTGTTTACAAATAAAAATAATAATATAAAGTAACAATAACAATAATATGGAACATAATATAAAATAAATGACATTAAAATGGAATCAATGATTGTTTATAAATAAAAATAATAATATAAAAAAACAATAACAATAATATGGAAAATAATATAAAAATAATATAAAAAATAAATGACATTAAAATGAAACCAATAATTGTTTATAAATAATAAGAAATAATAATAAAAAAAAAACAATAACAATAATATGGAAAATAATATAAAAACAATATAAAAAATAAATGACATTAAAATGGAACCAATAATTGTTTATTTTCACAATCATCAAAGTCAAATTTTCTGCGACTTCAAATAAAATTATAAAAATTTATTAAAAAAGTTTTTATAAAATTTTTAAAAAATTTATCAACTTTTTAAAAGTTCATCTTTGAAGCAAAGATTCAAAACAAGATTTTTCAAAAGTTTTAACTTAATTTTTAAATATTTTTTCAACAGATTCGATCATAACCTTTATTTGTAATTAAAAATTGCTCAAGCTATAAATATGAACAAAAATCTATGTTTTTCAAAGTTTAAAAATTATTTATTCAAAGTATTTTTAATGTAAATTTGTTGACAAATATTCTTTTATAATATTTTTTTAGAAATTTATAAATGTTTTTTATTTAAGAAATTGAAACATTTATTTTATAAATGTTTTTAGGTTAATTAAATTAAATTTTGAATTCCATTTTAATGTCATGTATGTGAATAATTAATTATTTACATTTTTATGCACTTTGTTTTGTTTCATTTTATTTGAATAAAAATGTTCTTAAAGGTAATTAATTTTCAATGTTTTTATTTATATTTTTTTATTTGGTTTTACAATTTGTTTTCGATTTTCTTAATAAAAAATAATTACGCGTTTTCTTTATATTATAAATGTTTATATTATATTAATTTAATATTTTAATTTTATTAGTGATGCTGATGTATTAATTTTATTAGTATTGCTTATATTATAATAATGGAATGTGTTTTATATTATATATCAATATTTTTCATTTATTAAACTGTTTTTATTATTTACTTCGTAATTAAAACCTCAACTAACACTTTTAAAATGTTTTGGTAAATTAAAGATCATTATTCGATATATAATCAGGAAAAGAATTAAAAACACAAATTTACAAACATAAATAAGTATAAATAACATGAATTGTAAATATTATAACCAATGTAAGTAAATTTAAATACTATAATAATAATATAAATATGTATGTGTATAATAGTATAAATAACATAAATAGTATAAATGACACAAATAGTATAACTAATGTAAATAAATTTAAACAATATAATAACAATAGAAGAATAATAATAATATAAATATATATGTGTAAGATAGTATAAATAATATAAATAATATAATGGATATAAATAGTATAACTAATGTCAATAGTTTTAAATAATGTAATATAATAATAATAATAATTTAAATAGTATAAATAAATATAGCTAAATACAAATAAAATATAATAAAAAAGAGTTATCCTCATAAAACAGAAAATAGTTCTTTAACCCTTTAACGCCTGTAGGGACAAATCAGTGCCGGTTGTAGGGTTATTTTCAGTGCAAATTCAATTGTATTGCAGACCATAGGGTAATATTAATTCAAGCGTTAAAAGGTTAAAACCGTAAATATTTAATTTCATTCAATGAAAAATGTTTATTTATTTGAATGTGAATTTAAGATGGTCTGCCACACTGAAATATCATCCAAATCTTACATTCATTAAAGATGTATATCAAGTGTACATTTCATAGAGATTTAATAAGCCTAATCCTCGCATAGGCCTACAATTTAACCCTTTGAAAACGGTCGTTTCTTCATAAAATAATTAACCTTAACAAAACATAAAGTTTTAACTATTTTAAAACATTAATGTTTTCATGTTTAATAATTTGTTAATTTAAATAAATGAATAAATTAATTAAATTTAAATAAGTTTTAAAATTAGATTTAGAAATAGAAGATAAAGAAAAACCAAAATAGACAAAAGTGTTTTCAATTTTTGTGAAATAATTAAAAAAGATGAAAACAGAGTTGATTTCTTCATAACTTTTATCCCCGTCCTTGGAAAGCTGAATAATTTAATTGAAAAAGAGCTTCTTGTTTATGCCGTGTGCCAGTTAGTTATTTTAATTCCCCTTCAACTATTTCTAAATTTAACCCAATTTAAATGTTCTATTTTGGTCGGCAATAATGTTATTTAATGTTATTGAAGGCTTTTAA